>VZUI01050232.1:0-36907 GCA_013401135.1 Cettia cetti
CCCTCGGGGTACGGCGGAGCGGGGCGGCCGCGGCTCCCGATTGGCTCCCCCGGCGGCGCCGCGCCCCCCGCCCCGGCGGCAGCGGCTAATCACGGGCCCGGGATTCTCCATCAGCCGTCGGGAAGGCGAACCAGGCGAAGGTCTGGCAGCGTCGGGCAAGTTGCGTGCGGTGAACGGCGAACGGCATCCGCTCGCAAACCTCTGCAGTGGTTCTTGTACAGGTGCATTATTTCGGCCTGTTCAGATATACCTTCGTTTTCTCCTACGTTCCGGTTTCCCCTCCTCGACTGAAACTCAGCCGCAGTCTTTCTCCATCGCTACTGTTCTGCCTTTTTCAAGCCGGGGGTTTGTTTTGCCGTGTAAATCCATTCATCCTCCAGATGCAAGCATGCTGTTGTATCAGGTCTCCTCATTACATTGCCCTGATAAATCACTAGCAAGACAAACCATTGCCGCTGAGAGAAACACTCCATTACAAGATGGGGTAATCAATTCTTCATTTGAAGTTCAAATGCCACCTGCCTTTTTTTTTTTCTTTTAGTTTTAATGAGAAAAATAAAAGTGATTGACTTGTTAACAGCTTGAAACTAAGCGATCCCTCTCAAGCACCTGCAGAAGAAGCAGAACGAAAAACAAAGGTTTTCCAAGGGCTTGGCCACCTGCCTTTTAGCCAAGAGCTGTGGTTAGGATGTGCATGGAGCGTCATACAGCAGCCACAGGCCTCATTTTCCCTCTTTACCTGGGGGCATTTGAACTCATACCTCTTGCTCTCCCACAACATTGTTTTGACAACAAACTACAGTATCTCTGGAGCAGGAGAAGTTAGATTCTACTCTTGATACAGTTTCAAGAGCTTTGTTGAGCTTAAACAATTTGTACTAATTAAATAATTTATGCTAATAATTCACCAGGGCAGGAACTCGGCTGGGTTTGCTCCCAGTTACAGATGTAAACCACCAAATTAGGGAGTCACACCCACTTGTTTACATGCTATTCATGTATATTTAAAGGGTTTGTACAAAGTGGTATAATTCCACATGGAAAGACTGGAAATATGGCCCTTAACAGGAGATGCCTGTGTTAATCAGAAATTCAGGCCCACCTTACATAGTATATTGTCTGGGTACTGAGTAACATAGGAAAGAAACAGGTCAGAAATTACTTAACTTTTCCCTTTTTCTTTTCCCACCTGTTCTCCAGCATTTTTCCCAGGTATCTTAACTCATGAATGGATGATGGGAGCAACCCACTACAGCTTCACTGTGTACCATCCTTTCAGAAAAAGAAAACAGAGTTAGCCCTCCATTAATACAGATGAAATGTCATCCACAGGAGAATTATTCACATGTGCAGTGATTTATTCCTATGCCATACAAAAAATTTGGATTAGTCCTACATCTCATTCCAAACCAAAATAACTTGGGGGGGAATTAGAATTTTTGATTATCTATTGCTACCTTCCTCATTTGATTATATTCCTTTTCCATTTTTTCTCCCTACTTTTAGACTTGCAGGATAAATCAGGTTGAAAGGAATCTCAGGAGGTCATCAAATAATACCCTCTGCTCCATTAAAGCAGGCAGCTGAAGACGTTGTCAACTTCAGAATGTCTTTGCAAACACAGATTCCATCACCTTCGTAGGCACCCTTTGCTGGTTCTTTCCCTGCATATGCATAAGCTTAGTTCTAAAACTGTCCCCACCCTATTTCCACAGTCACTCCAGTTTCTTTACATTTGCAGCTAGGAGACAGCAACAACAATTCCAGTAGGAGCCTGGTAACAGGCAGAGAGGAAGTCCAGTAGACTTAAAGAGGTAATTTTCCCTGGATTTAAGGGAAGGGGGAAACTAGTGTTGACACTTAACTTATAGTTATCTACAACTAATGAGCAGTATACTCAAAGGAAAACAAAATTTTAGCAGTGAGACATCAAGAGAAAGAACTGGTAGAGCCAATAACTTATTTGCAGATGCCCTTTTTCCTCAGTTGAACCAAATTCAGGTTCAATGGAAACACTGTACCTCAGGGTGAAATCATTCAGGAAAGTTGCTGATGGCTAGAAGAGTCCAGCCGGTCTCTTTCTTTACTCCCTCAGTATTTTCTGTGTCGATACAATTTTTTTCTGTTCACTTTCTGTCACTTGCAAGTCCTATCAGATCTCTGGGCAGTGGCAGGTTGTAGGTGAAATTCCTGGAAACCTGAGAATAGCAGCAAGTTGTTTTTCTACTACCCATATACTCATCCCTTTGTGTCTGTGTGACACTTTCTCTGTAGCACAATTTATGTTCAGGCTGGCTGGCCTGCTGCTACAGCTTTCAGTTAAAAAGCACAGGAATTATCTGGTAGCTTTATCTTTCTGTAGCTGTTGTCTTTTCCCATCATACCTGACCTGCTGGTGTTGAAAGATGCCTCTTGTCTGGAAAGCGCTGATACTAACAACAGAAACACTGATCTGTAGGATTTCAGAGGAAAAAGGCAAAAATGCTCCTTTCCAATATGTGGTGGAAACTTCTGCACCACAGATGTAGGCTGTGCTAGAAAAACCATGTTTTGATCATATTTTTGGTTGTCATAGAAATTAGTTTATAGCTTAACTTCACAACTATTTCTCTTTTTAAGTAACTAGGGGATGCAACTATAACACACTACCACTTTTCTCTAACAACGTTTAGGAGGGACACAGATCAAAGCAATGTAGCCACACATCACATTTTGTGTCCAAGGTATGCTGGTTGCTCTACAGAGCCATCCTAAAATATAGCCTTTAAACTGTCTAAAGAGACGCTATTGTCACCAGTTCCTTGTAAGTGAGTATGTGGCTGTAGGAAAATAATTCCAAATGGTGATGATAAGGGGCTACAGATACACAAATGAAGCAGTCTCAACACACTTCTTGTTCCACTCTTTCAAACGTAGGCACTCTGAAGTCTGGTAACTATTTTATTATCATTATCAATGTCTGGTGCTGTGTAGGAATTTATGTTACTTCAGAATTGTTATTTGTAAGCAAAAATAATCTATGACAGTTACCTTTGAAAAGAAACCTGTAATGCAGTTCAATTGGTAGGAAGAAACTCACATAAACCATTTAAAATAAATTTCAGAACAGCTTTACATTTTATCTTCAAATAAGAAAAATGTTCAAGCACTCCACACTACTATCATGATGTTTTTCAAGAAATCAAGCTTTTGGAACATGTTATAGGATTCAGCAAAGCTGCTTCTACCACTGTTTAGGGGACATCTCTACCACCTCAAAGCTCTATAACCACACTTTAAACTTATTGAACTTTCATTCTCTAGTCTTCTGCACAAATACTGCAGGGAATAGCAGAAAACAGATAGTAGTTGGTTACTACAAAACAGAAAACAAAGCCAACTTTTCTACTGTACTAATGAATAAAAGTGGAATTAGTTTCACCCATGTATTAGAAAGGCAGTTAAATTTAGAAATCTAGTGATTTTTTTTTTTTTTGGCCATTAATTTCCCCTGATTATTAGCAGAAACAGAGCATCTGGTATACACAGTTTCCATACAAGTCAAGAGGAATCAGATCAATGATGTCTGGAGTAGGAGTGGTCTAACACCGTATACACCATGGAACTTGGACTACTTTGGACACTTTCATGCTATGATCAGCCAATGAGTTAACACTCAGGATCGCAGACTCACAGAACTTTTAAGGTCACAGAGTGTTTGAAGTGGGAAGGGACCTCTGCAGATTGTCTAATCCAACCCTCTGTTGAAAGCAGGGTCAGATATTGCAGGTTGCTTAGAGCTGTGTCCAATTGGATTTGGGATATCTTCAAGGATAAAGACTCCACAGCCTCCCTTTGCAACCTGTTCCAGTGTCTCACCACCCTCACAATAAGTGGGTTTTTTATATTCAGGTGGAATTTCATCAGAGAATCTGAGTTCAGTGATTGACAATCTGTTAGGTCTTGATGCAGCAGCATTCAAGCTCTCTTACTCTATTACATAATTCCATGAGGCAACTTTTCAACTTATATATAAGCTCATTGGTCTACATGATTTGCTGAAGCAAGAGCAAAAGCCTTCATCTATTCTCAGCTTCAGCAGCACCACCAGCCAAGGCATTCTAAGTACTAATATGAACACTAAGCTGAGACAAATATCTTTATCACAATGTTTTTTCTCTCCCTTGCCTAAAGTCTTACCTTCTATTTTCCTTGAGTACAAAAGCTGGTCCAAGAAAGATTCCACCTTTTGAGATAAAGTAGTATTAAAAGTAGTAAACCTTGAATTCATTTACATGGACAGGGAAAGAGTCTCATTTCAGTTACACAAGAATTCCAGAGAAGTCATTCTATCGTCTTAAAATTTCTGTTGAGTAATTCTACTTGCTGTTTTCGGTTCTATGTCAGCCTTTTCTTAAAGTATATGCTCATATTTCCAGTATGATGTTAGTATTTGGTTTATGAATGCAGGAAACATACCTGGAATACACTGCTTTCCACATTTATTCCTAGCATGTCCAAGTACTTCTAGAATGAAATAGCTAAAAAAATTAGAAAAAAGAAGCACCCTGAAGTGATTTTTATGTGGGGGTTTATATCAAGCAGACAGAAGACATGACTGCTCTTCAGAAGCCTTCAACAAAGGTCTCAGTTGTTGCTTCACCTACCACTAAACCAGGTGAAACTAGAGATCCCTGTCAGGTCTGCCAATATATCAATTTATATGGCCACACCCTAGTTCACTACTTATGTAAGTGGGTTAGGTTAGAAATACAAGGTATTTGGAGGTATTTAATTAATCAAACCACTTTAGAAAATGAGGCTAAGAGCAATCACAGAAACAGATAGTGTGGAGTTTGGGGAAAGGCTGAGCTCCAATTAAATGCTGAGCTACAGATTACTGCTCTGAGACAGGGCAGTAATCTGTAGCTGGGGCAGTAGATCTCACTTAGCTTCTGCTGGAGCTGCCTGCATTGGAGTACAGCACTTGTCCTGCCTTCCTGCTTCAGACGAGAAGGCACCTGCAGTGCTGTCCCATTTCAGTGGCAGCTTTGCTAGGTCAAGGGACTCCTCCACCCCCTTAACCATAAAAATCCTCTGAAAAGTTCTGCCCCCAACTCTGCTGGCCCAGTCTTTCGAAAAGTCACTCTCTATTTCAGTTTGGGCAAACCATAATGGACCTGCAAAGATCTGTCACTGAAAGTGGGTGGGCCTGGCTCGTTTCAACACAGGCTGGGGAGCAACCAGACAAGTTTCACTGGCAGAACATGGGAGGTGGAAATCTATGGTGGGGGTGGTAATGAACAGCTAAGGGTTCCCTACTTCTGGTAGCCTAGCTACTGCCAGAACTAGTTGTGTGTACAAAGAAAACCAGCATCCCTAGCATCCTCTTTCATTCATGGAGAGAGCTGGGTGGTTGTGAGACACACTTCATCCTGCTAAGGTTCTCAATCACCCTCTGAAATTGTAAAACCCACATAAATAGAAGAAAGTGATTCATAGATCTAGATTATTACTTTTCTGATAGTATAGAGAAGCATTTACATCACAGTTCTCTGAAATACTACATCTGATTGACAAAAATAGGGAAAAGGGTTTTTTTCAAACTTTAAAATGAAGCAATTTTAAGACAATTTAAGGTTAATGGTAGGTCCTCTCTTAACATATAATGAGAAAAAAAAAATCAAACTAGTGAGTTGTTACTGTCCCACAGCATTAAACCCTGCTGTCAATAATCTGTAAGAATTTAAATGTAGAGACTACTACTAGAAAAAGCCAAATTAGATCAGCTAAAATTTAATAGTTGTTAAAATTTTTTTCTAAATGTGGTATATATACATATATTTATGTTCCTAAAATGTAAGTAATTTGTGGGGATTTTTTTTGGTTTGTGGTTTTGTTGTTTTTTTTTTTTTTTTTTTGGTACAGATGCTGTATAAAGCTCATTTTAATTGAAAAGGCGTAGAGTCCACCTTGACTAATGACAAAATGCTGCTACAGCACAGAAACAATGTTTTCTGAGCTTGTCATTTAATGACACTTTGAACAGCTCAAGTCAATGCTCCTAAAGTTCTCTAGAAATTCTGGACCAGCTAAACACAGCAAACAGTTTCTCTTCATCCTCTATTACTAGCTCTCTTCGGTCTTTGCTTAGAGTTTCTCTGCAATCAGTTCATCTGCCTCAAACTAAAAACTAAAATTCAAACTAAAAAAGTGGAGAGAATGCAAAAGAACACAAACTGTAGGTGCACTGGTCTGGCTCAGAGCTCCTGAGTTAGCAGCAATGAAATTTCTCTTTTCTTTCCTTTACACTGTATCTGCTTCTGGGTAAGAATCTGCTGTTAGATGTTTAATATGAATCAGTCTTCTGTAAGGCTGCACTAGGGATGTAGAGGTTAGTTTACTGGCTATTTTGTAGCAAGGAAGTACTGTAAATACTGTAAGTATTTTTATTTTCCTTGCATGTGTTTTCCTGGGCTAACTGTGTTTATCAGTTTTTATGTTTCTTTAATGAAAAATATATCAATAAATTATTGATTCACCTGACAGGAAGAAAAAGACGATGTAATGGGAAATGTTGTCAAATAAGGCCTCTAAATAGACAGGGTAATTTAAACAGGAAATCCTAAATCAACTGCTATATAATGTAGTAAGTAAACATATTAACCTGTAAGTAAACATATCAGCCAGACACAAATTATGTCATAAATTATGTTTGTTAATATATCAAAGTCCAGTCATAGCACTCAAGGAACAGTTAAGGAAACCCAGGAAATAAAGATAATGGATATATTTATGGAGCTTATAAATTGCAGCTTCTAAACACTTCTTTTTAAAACAATAAATTTCAAGAGTGCTGCTTTACAATCGTCATTGAAAACCATTACTGCAGGAATGCGTGGCTCTGTATAGTAAACAGTATACATTCATTGCACTGAAAAAGCATTTGTTGGTGAAACTTTGTCAATTTTAAAAAAGCCCCTGTATATGCATGCAGGCATGGTCAAGTTTAATCAGATATATTTATAACGATTTTGGCATTTTAGATAAGGCTGTCTTTACAAAACTTTTTTCTTTACAGCGTGCTTGCACACATTTTTTAGTTTCTTAGTTGCATACAAATATTTTTTTTCCTGAATTAGTCTTATAATTACCTTTTCTAGTAAAAACGTATATGAGAATATAATTAGTCCATCCTTTCTCTGTGACATTGCTCCTAATACTCTGAGATAAGTAAAACCAAACAAAAGTGAAACAAGCATCACCATCCCCCAAACCCACAAAACTTTACATCACACATTGTCTTCACACCCAGGAGACATCATTGGTGGGATTTCCCAAAGAGTTGATGTCAACAATCTGCTGCCACTGACAACATCGAAACCATTACCTTTGATAGAAGCAAAGTGAGGCCAAAACAAAGCCCTTCAATGAATCTTTTCCCTGACTACTGCAAAGACATAAACCATTTGAAAATATGAATGATACTTAAAATGTTTTCAAACCTGCCTGGCTCATTCTGTAAAGGCCTTGAAACTAATTAACTAAAGTAGAACTAAAAAGAACCCAGTCTTCCTGAAAATTCATATTGCTTCTTCTGTTCCCCAAATGCTAAAGTATTATCCATTGCAAGCATTGTTATCCATGGAGAACCTGTGCAGCTGGGTGATGAGTGAAAGTCAGCAAATACAGTAACAAGTGTTTCCAGTGACGAGCCAAAGGGATCCTGTGTTTGGTTATTTAGATATCTGGAATTTAAACTCTGAAGGACTTTAGTGAGAAGAGAGTTATCTGGAATTGACTGATGATCTCTTTTTGTTTGTTCATTTTTGTTTAACAGACAGGCATCACAGCTGAGGCAATGTACCTGGTATGGGCTTTACTGATGTAGCAATGCTTAAGTCAGAGCTCTCTAACTGAAAATTACAGAGGCCTACAACCTATATCAACATATATCATACTGCCACTTTATAGAACTGGGGTTTTTTTCCAGTGTGGTGGTGATGTAAAGCCTAAAGAGATGTTTCTGGCATGCTCTAGTAGGTGAAGCAATCTCCCCCACAGGGATCAGCTTTGTATGTACAACTGGTGTGTCTCCTGGGTTTAATTTCCTTAATCCTAACTGTTAGCAGAAGTTGTGATGATTGATTTTGAGGGTTCACAGAGCAGTTTCCAACAAAGATATTAAAGTATTTAAAGAAGTTGGTAAACTGAGCCTAGCTGTACTGATGAAGTGAATTTCTTCTTAACTGTTCTGAGGTGAAATCAAAATTGCTGGAGTGCAATATGTTAATGGATTCTGAAAGCACTTTGTCACTGCACTTCGTAAAGTCAAACTGCCTCAGTGTTTTGCTGTAGTACCTCTATATGCCAGAGACATGTATTTGAAGGGGAGGGGGGGTGAGATTGTTCAGCTATACTGCATGCCATTTATCTTTAAAACTTTCCTTAAATTGGGATGTAAACTTGATTTTATATTTAAACATACAATTATTTATAAATGCACATCTGTACAAAATGTACAACATGTAATAGAAAACGTAAAGTAATATACATTACCTCACATATATTGTAGTATGTTATTGTAATACATGTTGCATATGACAATATTGTACTTTAGCTACAGAATAAGATGTATGCTAAAAAGTTACATTGTTGATTTAAGGTTTCTCTGGCTTCTTAACTGAAAGTTTGTCTTGGAAAGGAAATTAATGGGGTCAAGCTTCAAGCCCACAGCTTTCAGCCCACCTCTGCATCTTTGTCTGCTTCTTTGTTTCCCTTTAAATATCTTATCCACAGCTATGTATGCAGCTAGATTATGAAAAAGAAATTTGCTATTGTCACTGTTACCTTGTAGTGCAGAGGTAATACCTCTGTTGTGGAATCGATGTGCCTGAACAATGGTGTAACACACAGTATATCCTCCATGCTTCAGCAGGAAGCAACTAACTTTCAGTCAGCTCTGCTTGTTAGCCCAATGTAACACTCCTCATTATGTGGGGAACACATGGACAGGCTCTCCATCACTTACTAAAAACATTGCCAGGTTTGGCCATTACACTAGGAGACATGGAGAAAAGATGCGTATGAAGAACGAAATCCTATCCTTATTAAAACTAAAGGTTAAAGACACACCTCTCATTGAATTACTTAAGCTCAAATTTTCAAAGCACAAGATACAGAATTATTATCCCTTTGTCCTTGGAGAGGGTTGTTGCAGTGTAGAGTTCAGAGACATTCATAAGACATGAATGTTTTGTTTCCATTCACAAAATATGGAAAGACCTGTAGTATTTGCACTTGAAATGATACAAATTCTCATGACAAATGCAATATAACCACCATCACTGAGAAATTGGTATTTTTCTTGAGAGCTTGTATCTATATCTGTAAGTGAAGATCACAGCATTGAAAGTTGCAATCCCTTTATCTTGTGCAGGACATAGGAAATTTTTGGGTGGGGTCATGTCAGGTTCCTGCGCTATGTGTGGTCAGAGGAAGGTAGCATTAGGAGTTACAGTCAGCTTGCTCTATGGCTTTGGTTTGCCTACACCTAACCAGTGCTGATGGTAATTCCAGCTCTGCTCTGGCACTTAGGCACTCAACATTTTAAGAGGGATGTCTCCTCTCTTCAGGACATGTGGCAGAAATGCCTCCTTAAAAACAGGAGCTGATTGACAAACTTGAAATCAGTGGTCTTTTAGCTGTGTTTTCTGAACATCTGCCACCTGTTGGAGTCGCAGCTGCCAGTAATTTATCAGCACCAGAGAAATGAAAAAAGCTTTTGAGTTCTACCCACTGGAAAAGAAGATGTGATCCTAGGGTTCAGAGCCTTAGGTGCTTTATCCAGGAGCGGGGAGATCTAGGATTTTATTTTCTGCTCCAAGAACTCTTAATGAATTTTCTTCACTGAATATTTCTTATAAAATGCAGAAATTGTCAAAGCAGAGCTCAGATCCCAAAGGTTTCTCTAAGACCAGCTAGGCTTTTGACTATGTTCCCTCTTCGGTCTTGGAGAAATTGAGACACATCATGATTTTACTAATTCATCTGGTGCAGACATGTCATAGGTGCTGAGATTCACATACACTTTCAGAAGAAAGCTGAAAGGTTTGTTTCAGATTTTGATTTTAACCTTGGACATATCCAACTTTGAGGCCTGAAATAATTGATTTTTTTTTTCTGGGTATATCAGCACTTGATTTGATGCACATCAGCTGGATTTAGCCAATGTCACACAATATGGATGAAATGTCAGAGAACAGAAAAATGAGACTAACACAATCTCATGGCTGAAAGCTGAAGTCAACAAAACCAGTTAATAATAAGGATTAGATCACTTATGGAGCAGATAACTGAAGAGTGTGCTCCAGTTTCAAAACTCAGAAGAGAAGTTTTGCCAGAATGTAAGTGCAGCTAAGTCACTGGACTGAACTGCAAGATGAACTCCCGTAGCTCAGTGATAAGATTAATTTAAACTTTTATGGACAGTGCCCTGCTGAAAGCCTAAGACCTTTATGCTTTTCTGACTAGACACAACTTGCTTCTTCTGCCAGCGTCTGGAATTGTTTTTCAGGTCTCTTATGGTTTCAGCTACACTGTTGTCAGCCTTTACTCTGGATGGGTATGAGTCAGCTCCAAACCATAAACAGTGTAGCCATGGTTAGTAAGCCTGAGCTACTAAGCCTTTGCTGATAGCGTGGGCACAAGAAGTTGTGCCTGCTTGGAGCACAACCAAAGCAAGCTCACATCTGCTTAAAAAAAAAAGAAAAAAAAGATATCTCTGTTCTTTTCCTGCTTCCTCCCCCTGCCTTTCTCTTTCCATCTCCCTTTTTCTTTCTCTCTGTCCCACCCACACACATCCACAAGAATATTTGCAGAAATTCCATCTATATAAGCCCTCCACCCAGATAGTTTGAATTCCTGAGTGGGATCTCACAGGGAACACGTTTGTTTAGAGTGGTAACGTGTGGCAGTGTTTTGGTATCAGGCCCCTTGTGCAATTCCTTACTATGAACTTGAACACAGAGTAGTTGTAATATTCATCCCTTTCAAGAGGGTTTTACTCAACCTATAAAGTGTTAATTTTTGCCTTGTACAGCTGACTGAACCCAGAAAATGAGGGGAAGCCACAATGCTGAGCTCCAAACACTTTTTGGGGAGTTCCCCACTCAGAGGGGACAGACTCATCTGAAGTTTCACTTAGGCCACGTTGGCAGGACATCAGTGTCCTCTCACAGCACAGACTCTGGCTGCAGAAATATCAGTAGCAGCCCTGCTTGTTATTGACAGTAGCAGCCAATGATACACAAATTTTATAGGTGGCTACAAGACCCAGGTTCCATGGGCTTTTCTCGTGCACAAAATAAGAAGCAGGTTACTCTTGTCCTAAATTTTCTTTTAATCCCTCTTTTCTTCCACTAGCTAGGCACTAACTGTGTTGTACATCTTCTGCCATTTTTCTGGCACAAGCAACATGCTGGCACAAGTCAGTGGAAATTCAACATTCATAAAGGTTTGACTGTATTGCCTGTATATCACCTTTCTCTTTTTTTCTTTCCCCCTAAGATGACTGCTTTGAAGAATGGGATGTTATGTTACTAACAATCTTTCAACAGGAAGTCTTCCATTTTAGACAGCAGAGCTGCATCTTGACTATCACTGCCTTGGATGCCTGGGATTTAGTTTTTCTGAGATTTGGGGATTTTTATCAGTGGCCTTTTGAAAGGCATCAACAGTTCTTGGTCACCAACACAGGAGGTGTTGGTTTACAGGAGGACTGTGTTCTCAAATAAGCTGTACTTTTTGACAGAACAACTATGAAAAACGCTGAGAAGTAAAAAGATCATCACAGAATACACACCTTTCTCCTTTAAAATGTATAATCC
Organism: Cettia cetti; assembly: GCA_013401135.1. NCBI lineage: Eukaryota > Metazoa > Chordata > Aves > Passeriformes > Sylviidae > Cettia > Cettia cetti. The sequence goes on from VZUI01050232.1 coordinate 11,868, forward strand.
TTACAGGGGATTACTCGTGGGTGAATATTAGAGCTGGTCTGCCTTCTAGCTTGAAATCTTGTTTCTCAGGCAAAGCTGTCTTCTGGCAAATTAAAGGACAATGAGTTTCTTAGGATTCCATTTCCCTCTGCAGAGGAGAAAGTGATATAAGAGAAAATGAGCTCACTTATTTCTCTGAATTCTTCCTCTAGATATCTGTGTGTATTTGTGTGTAATATTTTTATCCTGATGGCAAAACCCAAACACATATGGAGCATACCCCAGCATTTTCTCTTACACTATCTATGTCCCAAGGAAACATCAGGAAGGTAAAGATGGCTCTCCATTATTCACTTATTCCTGCCACCTGTTGAATGCCACAGGTCCTGGAGGTTCATCCACATGCTCTGTACATTGGTTGAATGTGAGAGAAATAGAAGTGTCACTGTTCTATTTGGAAGATACTTACATAGGTCCATTCTTACAGCACAGTCTTAGTTTTTAACAAATATATTGTCCATAAATTCATTGCAGTCAGGCAATGGTATTCCCATTTAAAGAAAGGGAACAGAAGGAAAGTGTAAATGACTTGCCCAACATTACATGTATCCATGGTCATGGAAAATGACATTTTTTCCCTGGCAGAGCAAGGTTTTATTTGTTTCACAAGCTAAAATAGTGCATCAATTCATTTAAGAAGCTCCAAATTGTCCCTTAGCCCTTTAATCTCTAGATCAGTACATTGTTGTGGTGGAATTAATTATCATGTAGTACCTAAAGGAAATAAAGGTTTCTCATGTCTGCCAAGTAGATATAAAAATTCACAGTACTTGGGCTGAAATGGACAATAAGGATTAGCAGACAGTGTGCAGAATTCCTCACTTTCAAAATAAGTTTTGTGGCTTGGAAATGTCTCACAGGATCTTACCTGCCGGAGAAGGTGAGAATTCCATTCCTATATCTTCTGCAAGTTAATTTCCTGTTCCCGCTTGACATCCTAAACCTTCACAGCCTGCACTTTAGGGCTTTGCTATGCTGTGAGGAAGGAGAATCCAATTAATTATGTCCTACCTCACATTCAGCTTTCAGCAACCAATTATTAGACAAAACCTGGTTGAAGCCCTCATTTGATTTAGGAGGCCTCGGTGTCTTGGCATTCATCAGGATTTACTGATGTTGATAAATTGCTCTACTCTGTCATGGCTCTAAATAGATATATCAGGTTTGTCCAAGGCTTCTTGCTGAGCCTTGATCTAAATAGTTTTTCATCTAAGAGTATGGAACAGTTGTTCTTTTATCTGGAACTGAGATATGGAGGTCAGAAGTAATGAAGCTGGCATTTGTCTAATTATGAATTCCATTGTTATTTTCTGTCTTCAAGCAGCTAGGGGTAAATCCACATGAGTCTGCTTCAGTAGAACTCTCCTAAACTAGCAAAGTGAGATAAATTAAAAGTAGCTTGAGCCAAGTATGTCCTAGGATATCTTTATGTGCAATACCTAAGAAAGCCTAGGTTGCAACCTGGGGGCATGCTGTGTTAGCTTGAGTGCAGCAGAACTGAAAGAGATGGGTTGGGAGTGTATTCTCTGGGCAGAGTTTGGGATGCTGCCTCCTGCCCCCCAGTCAGCACCTGTTTTTGTTAGCTGCCCTTTGAAGAGTGGTGGGAGGAATAACATGCAGACAGATGCATAGAGCTACCTGGTAGCAAAGCATGAACTGATTGTACTGTTAGGTTTTGTTAAAAATCAAGATAATTGACAGAATGCTCAAAGGCCTGGGGCACTACTACTATATTTTAAGACAGAGGAAAACCAAAGAGGAGAAAAAACCCCCAAACCCCAAACTTTTATCTTTCCTCCTCTCAGCCTCCTGTGTTCTTATCCAGGAGCCTTGTAAAGTACTTTCACTTGTTTTGCAGATTAGTACTTGAGACCATACCCACAGCTGGCAGAAGTCTGCTCTTTCTTACACATATACTGAACTGGAATTACTTGGGATTTTTTTATCCTAAATTTATTCCTAAATTCTAAGTTCTTGTGAATCACTGTATTATTACTTGACAGCTGAATTTAGTCCATCTGATTGTTAAGTTCCCTAACTGCTAATCTTCAAAGATCACCTACTGACAAATACCATGTCATGTGTGTAACAGGGTTGATGCACATTTATGTTAAGTAGCTCTGAGTTTTGTTTGTTAATGCCAGGTAATTCAGGCTAAACTCTTTTTTAGTATAACCAAATATAAAATCTAATCTGTCTTGACTACTTTCATTCCGTGTAATGTTCAAGTTCATGCTGGTTTTATACCAAAAGCTACAGAAAGGCACATTTATGAACCTTCAAATTCCAATGAATTGCCTTGTACAATTGTGCTTGTAATCCAAATGTTTTTTGAAGAAATGGGGTTTGAAATGCTCATCACAGTTGTTAGAGTATTCTTCATGGATGTAGCTCTGTGTTTATAGAAAAAGAGCCTGTTTCCTCCCAAATAATACTTACCATCCATTATTTCCTACCTAGCTGTTTTATAAGTTTTCTCTCTAATAAATAATTAGAAAGGATGTGAAGACTTACAAATGAAAACCAGAGAATAGTGAGCTTATAATATTGTGTAAAAACAGAGACACAGTTTTGGTGAAAAAAAATCTTTCAGTATTTTAAAATACTCACCCCTGCAAATTTTTCAACCTAAATGCTGTCCTGAATATTGCTAAAATATTCACAAGTATAAGAAGGGCCCAAACTGATCAAAAATTATTACCTGAAAAATGTCATGTCTGTACATCTCAGTAGTTTGTGAGCAACTTTCCTGATGCAGAAATTCCCGCTTCTGAAATGGAGGTGGTTCTCCTTCCTTTCATCACTGCATGTCACCTGCTGGGGAAATTCATCTGCACCTCCACCAGACTTTTGCCTCAGCTGAGCTTGTGGAAATCAGGTAATCTTTTGGCACTGAGTGTCTGTATATCACCTTTAGCTTTCTTTTGTCAAAATGTCAGTAGCACTTGGTACTTTTATACTGCTTAATATTTGTATTATTGTTCTTCTATGTGTCAGCCTGAAGATATAAGAGTATCATAAAGTGGTTCAGATGTCAAGATGTTTCATTACAATCTAATAGTTCAGTGCAGTTTTCTCTGCTCTCCTTATACTTACAGCAAAAGTTGACATATTTCTTCAGAAATAATTTATTACTTTATGTATCTGATTAATCACAAATCAGGACATACATTAACAGAAAAGATACGTTGCACCTAACAATTAAATAACAAAACAAAAGCCAATACCTAATTGCATTATTTCCTCTTAGAATAGTATTTTTGGTAGTAAGGTTTTGTATGGATGATCAGAAGAAAAGCCATTCCTGGATTGAAGGAAGACCTGTTAAATTTCCAACTTTTTATTGACTGCATAACTAAGAATATAAGAAAACAAGGTTAATCAGAATGACTCAGAGTGAAGAAAGCAATTGGAAGCTTTTTTTATGGCCATGCAAATTTAAGTGAATGTAAAGTTTTAGACAAATATGTGTATGTTTATTAGCACATCAGCTTATCTTTAGTAGATAATCTTCTATAAATATACACCACCTTATATGCACTACCTTTTATAGAAGTCTCCAGAAACTACTATCACATTCTATACAAAATCTAATATATAATTTAAGGCAGGTATTCAGACCAGCACTTCATTTTGAGCAAGCATTGTCTTTTGTACTTAATTTATAAAAGACTATTGAGGGATAATACTAATTATTATCCAGCAAGTGAATCTCACTACTATTAATTATCACTGAACCAAAATCTAAGTGACATAATTATCTTGAAAAATATCTGCAATAATAACAAGCCACACTGTATCATATCAAAGGCCTCAGTAACCAGTATCCTGTCTCCAGCAGTGTTAATAGGTAGCAGAGAGAATCCACAACCTCGTGGGTGCAATAGTTTGTGTCAGAATCAACTGGTTAAAGCAGGGCAGCTTTGATTAATTTCCTTTAACAGCAGTATGTGCCATGTAGAACCTACTTCTGAGATAACTGTTTAGCCTCTCTATGCAAAATTAGTTATTGGAAGGACTAGAAATATTTATTTCTTGTTTGTAGCCCTAAAATGTCTGCTCCTCTTCAGGAATTCAAAGAGCAACCTGCAGTGACTGTCTCAGGCAGAGTCATTTACATGATTCCCTTCACAGGACCTTGTATTTTAAAACAAATATCTACACATGCAGGTAGGACAAGAAAGCCAGGGGCACTGCATTCATCTTCTCTGCAAACAAATGCAGGGCACGTGCCTCAGGTAAAACGACTTCATTCAGACTCATTTGTCTGGACATGTAAACCACAGCCAGAACTAACAAAGCTTATAATCTTTTGGGCTAAGAGAATTCACCAAGGAGCTCATTGTTTTCTGGCAAAGACTGGTGATGAAATGGAAGGATTAACAAAAGTGATCTGTACATGCAGTGAGGATTTTGAATGGGCGAAGTTTCATAACCTGAGAAAACTATATAGTGAGGCAGGATAGACTGAAGTGCTTAAGAGAAGGGAAGGCTTGAACTAGACTTTTCTGAAGTCAAAGCTGCAAAGAAATAGCATGAAATTTTTAACCAGAAACTGGTATGAAAATGTTCAGAATTAATGTGGACAATTAACCACATCAAAAACATATCCAAAAAAAAAAAAAAAATAGACACTCTTAGTAAAACACAAAAACAGACTGAACAGTTTCCTGGAGACCAAAAAAATGTAGACTAAATTAGAAATTGCTGGATGCTCTGATGAATAAGATCTTGTAAAAGCAATTAAAATAGTAGCTTTAACATATATCCTTATAAACAAAAAGAGAAACAGTAAAGAAAGCAGCAGATCTTATGTAGCAAAGCTGATCTTGCTTTTTTGCCAGTATGTCTGGGATAAATTGAACAAAATGTGGCTTGTGTTCACCAGAAGTAGATTATATGATAACAACACAATTTTTTGAGGACAAAAATATTTTCTCTGTGTTATCTTTATCTTGAAATGCACAAGCTTTAATCCACTTGGATGTTGTTTACTTTCTATTCCACTCAGAGAATCATCAGTTTATGGAGAGGGGCTATGTATAAGAAGTGAAAAGAGGATAGTTAGAACACAGATCACAGGAGTTTGTGCTGAAAACAGTCATAATACTAGAGGGAAGTTTGTGGCAAATTTCCTACAGGAACAGAGTTGGTCCATATCAATCTCTAATTTAATATTTTCATGTAGTGTGTATTGTCATGGGAAAATGTGCATGTCCTAATGAAAGATGATGATGATACAAAATTTAGAGGAAATATTAACATAGAAAAGGATTTGGATATTGACAGAATCTGAGGATAAAAAAGAGATATGGCCATGGAAGAGGCAAATGTGATTCCAGGAAGTGTGAGCCCCACACAGCAAAGCTGCTCCTGGATTATTTTGGATAAACTACTATTCTTTGGGGTAATTCTGGTGATCATTTGTCCCAGAAGTTAATCCCTGCAGATGGTTGCCAGGCTTCCCTTCCTTGAGCCTTCACATTCTTCCAACACTATCCCAGGAAGCTCAAGACATCCCTAAACTCCACTGGGCTCCACCTAGTCCAATTGAACAAGCAATAGATACTTTCACAATCCTGTTATAAAATCAACACTCTGGTGGGCTCCATTCAGCATAATTCTTACACTTGGAGGTAAAACCTCACCCCACCACAGACACACGCACAGAGGTGATGTTTTAGACTCACAGTGTCACTGTGCTGGCCCCCACAGAGACCCAGCTCAAGTGCTGTGCAGTGTGTGCACGAGCAGCCTGTGCTCGGGGAGCTTTCACTGGGCAGCTTTCACTGATCTGAAGATTCTCTGGGAGGATGCCTGCAGACACAAGCATGGACACAAGATGCCCATGGACATTCAGGACCAGCATCTACTATCCTGCTATGATCTAGACCACTTTTCTAGCTGTGACTGGAACACACAAATTCCTTTCCTGATCTTTGTAAATGTGCTGGTTTTGCTTTAATTGATTTTTGGTGAGAAGGGAAAAAGTCAGCAGGGGAAGTAATTCTCTGTGAGAAGCTGCTGCAGGCTTCCTGTGTGCCTGCACAGTTCCAGTACAGTAATGCAGCTCTTGCAGCTACTGTGGAGCTACAGTCCTCTTTCCTTTGGCTATCCTAGGAAGTTGGACAGTTGCTGAAATCCTAACTAAACGATTTAATGCAACAGTTTCCCCGTTACCAATCTAATAGAATGTCTTGCTAAATAAAAGAGATGTGGGACCACTGACTTTTAGCCAGTTATTTTGATATCATACTTAAGTGAAGAGATAAATTATTAATTCCAATTGTAAAGTGTATAGGGTGTATGCAAAACAACAACAAAAAAACCCCCTGTCTAATCTACAGGTACCAATTCAACATCTAAGAAAAAAATCTCTTGTCTACAGTCTGCTTTGCAGACACACTGGGTCTCATAAACACCCCTCTACTCTGGCAAACATACAGAGCCAGCGAGTGTGCTTTAACACTAAACCCCAAGGCTGTCCTGTTAAAAGTTTTAGGGAAACTAAGGGGAAGGTGCCTGTGTGGATATGTAATTTTTTGTCAGCTTACCCTGGGCTCTGTGTTTCACCACTCTATTTCATTCTCTATAATATAAAACCCCAGACAGTTTTGGGAGTAACTCAATCCAGAAATCAATCTAGCAGTCACTTAGGATGAAACTATCAGGTTTAACTCCCAGAAAGTCCTCTAATAGGCTTTGTACCCTTTGGATTCCTAGAGAACATTATACAAACCCTCCAGTTTCATACTCCAATGACATGAAAGTGACAGGCTGGCATAAGGTCCTGAACTAATTTCAGAGACTTTGTGATTAAAATTTTAAAAAGAAAAAGTAATAATTATGCCATAGGATCTTGTGGGCAATATGTAAGATACAGAAGAGACACAATGCCAAGCAGACTGCAGTTTGAAAATGATCAATTCCTCTAGAGGGGACTGGACCTAAACACTGGAGATTTTTGCTCTTTTGCTGATCCATAATATCTATCCTCAAGGTCAAACACTGGTCACAATCCTCCCCTTTTTACTAACGTAGATGTACCGCTCTCTTCAGTGATTCCTTCTCTTTGCTCTTCTTACATATTTTGTTCCACAGTGGGAACCACCTGCTCATACAGCATCCTAACTCCTGCAGCCACTGTTTATTTAAAATTTTCCAGGGAATCCATTCAGATTCAGCAATCCCAATCAAAATTTACTTAGTTACACAAGAGATGATCTTTCTCCTGGTGATTTAGGAATAGATTCACTTTTCAAGGTTGGAAATATCACACTGCCAGAGCAAGTGTCATATACTAGCCTAACTTTGGCTTCACGTGTAGTAAAACATCTTCCTTTGTCGTGACTCTATTACATTTCAGTGTGAAGTGTCTCCATCTACTGAGCTTCTATTTTATATCAACCTGGAAACAGGATAAACATTAAAGCATTTGTATTAGTTTAATACACCCCATTCTTTATAAATTATTGGCTGACACAAAAAAACAGTCTACCATTTTGATGCTAATAAAGAGTTTGAGGGGTTTTTTTATGAGAGGGGACAAAAATTTGGCTTGGGTAGCTTAGCAAAATAAGGTGATATGTACCATAATTCAGATTGGAGTAGATCTCTGGAGGTCACTCAGTTCAACCTTCTTCTCAAAGGCAGACCTAAATTCAAAGTTAGATTAAGTTGCTCAGGTTTTTGTGCACTTGAAAGTATCTCCAGGAAATGAGATTCTACAGCCACTTTGGGCAATTTTGTTTGGCACTTGACCATTGTCCTGTCGAATTGCTTGGGTTTTTTTCTCCTTTTATTCAGGTAGATTTTCTCTGTCACTCTTTGTACCTGTTGCCTCTAATCTTTATTTTGGACTATGCAGAAGAAAATTTTCTTCTCTATAAGCCCCTGATCATCCCTGAAGTCTTCCTTCTGCTTAACAAACCCATATATATCAGCCTGTCCTCTTTGTTGAACTTGGAGATATAAGATGTCCCTTTCCCTCCTTGGTTTTGATTTTTGTAGAATCAGTTTTAGCATTTCTGGCTAGGAGAAATTTTTCCAGTATTATCTTATTAAGTTTCTGTCTGCAGTGACCTCACCAGTGTGGACAGGGGAGGTCCGAGGATTTAGGGAACATTTTATGAAGTCATTATTTGGAACAAGAATCATACATTTAAGTTGTAATTAATTCTAAACAAATACATGTAAAATTTTCCCAATCTGAGGCATCAGAGATTAATTTTTAAAACCATTCATGGTTTCTAGAATGGCTAGATCCAATCAGGTCTAGTTCTCAAGAGTAAAAACTGTACAAATACGAGAAATGTACATACCAAAACCAAAACCAAACAACAACAAAAGGAAAAAAAAATAAAGAACTGTAGCATCTCAATACAGTGCTAGAAGCTGATGCCTCACAGAAATTCTTCAGCTTTGGCAGTGGGTACATCTGAGCCTGAGAAGAGCATAAGAGATTGTTAAGTGTTTCCTTCTGTGCTCTTGCAGAAATGAAGTGCTTTATTCTATTTACTCCTAGGATCACTGTTTTGTTTCACTGGTAATTATGGAAGGAAAAGAGAGAAATGAAAACTGACATGGGTCTCTAAGACCATGGATTATACCATTCTGGGGTCCAGAGTGAGCCATGTGCAGCCTGCATACTGCATGTCCTGCACTAAACCTAAAAAAGAAGTGTGTGAGATTCCGACCAAGTGATTAAAATTCAAAAGCTCTTGTTGAAGTGGAGAGAAACAGACAGAAAGATTTCACTGGGATGAAATTCTACCTCTTGGTTATTGCTATCCACCTTTCTTGGGAAGCTCAGCCTTTGCTAAGCAAATCCTTAATGCAATGCTAGGTGTTGCTGTGTTGAACATCCTCTAGCAGCACATTAGGTTTGACATTAAGAGGAAAATAATTCAGCTAGTGAGCAGTACAGAGCTATTGCCTGCTCTAGAATTTCAGCTGTGCTTACTGTGTCCTCTTGACACCAGTGATCAGATCATAGAGACTCTACTTTTGTTTACAAATAACTTCATTTTGAATTAGTGGTATTGGTGTTGCTGAGGCTTCAGGCTGACTGCAGATGTAATCATGTCTTTTTTTCATGCCTAAGCTGATCAATTGGAAATTAATGTTGGTGACCAGGTTCTCGTAGGTGATCAGCATATTGGACCCTTGTTAACAGAATGAATTTCAAGAGCATATTTCATCCATGTAACACTTAATATGGATCAGATTGTACAATTAGGTTCTATGATTTTCAGGGACTCAGATGTTGTCAGTAGGAAAAATGCATTTTTCTTTTCAAGCAAAAAAAATACTGCTGGTTTGTTCTGAATAGATCCCATTGAACCACCTTGTTAGCATCTCATAATGACTTCCCTGCTTCTTTTGGCTCCAACCATGAATACTTTTCTTCCTAAAGAATAAATGGTTAGTATTATTTTACAGCAGACTCCTGCTTTGCATTGGGAAGATGAAGATTAATTACACAATAGAACCTCAGTACCTGAAAGCCTGTGACCCAAACTTCTCCCTCTAACAAATTACTTCTTCCACTATCATCTTCCCCTTTTGTATTGATTTGCATTTAGCTGGAAATCCTTGATGTCACCTGACTGATTCAGACAACCAGGATTTCATAGCAAAACAATGATGCCCTAGTAATCTATAACATGTTAGAGTATTCTTTCTAGAGTGACATTAAGAAAAAAACCATGAACTTATGTCTTTGTGACATGGTACTGTTATACTTGTCCATACTGTCATGTTCTATTGCATTAATTGACTTAGGAAAGTTGTAGAAATGAGGGAAAATAAAACAATCTATGAGCTGATTTGTGAAATACATATCTAGAGTGACTCAGAAAGACAAGATGAACTCCCAAAACATAATCATATTTTCATAGCTTGTTCAGCTTAAGCAGCAATTTGAGTTCAGTGGGACTTTAATTTATTCCTGAATTGTTTGCTCATCATTTGATATTAGATTGCCAAGTAATATGTTATTCTTTGCTGTTTTCAAAGTGTGAGATTATAGCTTAATATATACAGAATGAAAAGGCTCTGTCAAGTCTTTGTTCTGTTGTCACTATGACCAGCAAAAAAGGAAAGAAATCTACAGCACAGCTAATCATCCCTGTCAGTATGACAGTACACCATTTCCCCTCAGGTTTTACCTTTTTTCTTGCACTGTAGCTACATTTTGAATCATGATAATTCTTCTTATTTATTATTTTCTGTCAAGTTCTAGTCACTGGATTCTTCCTCATCACTGTTTTGTATTCTTGACTTCTTGTTTTACAGAATTTCTGAAGACAAGGCAGCAGTAGAAACAAATCACGTGAGTTCACCAATGACTGATGGAACCTACTAGAAACTCGTTAATTAGAATAATTAGGAAACCATTAAGGAAACATTTGTAAGACCCTTAGTTTTGTAAATGATGTACTGCAGAGCCAATGACAAATACAGGCAGATCATTTTTCTTACAGACTCTCTCCTCTATTTTCCCTGTGCATACTTTTCATCTGTAGACTTGAGCCAGGCTCTGTCCAGCTTTTCACTCACTCAAATGATTCTTTATTTGTTTTACAAAGAGCTAACAAAAAAATTACAGGTATTGTACTGCTCTTTGTTCAGGAGTGCCAGTCCTCCAGCCACACACTGAATGCTGTATATCCCTCCCAGCAGCACAGCTGATATTTGACAACTATTACAGAATGATATAGGATGTTCACCCACTCATTCTCAAAATGCTTTTGGGAATAATGTGCTCCACTTGACAGGGCATTCCTGCTGAATGAAGCTTGAAGGAAATAATGTCAGCTCATGCTCTTTGTTAACAGTCCTCTGTTTTCCATTAACATTAGCTGTGTACAAAGCTCAATATTGAAAGATGACTGTATGCTGATTTTCCAGACTGGCAAGCGGAAAATTGGCCAAAAATATATTATGAAGCACACGCTAGACAGCATTAAGTACTAGCAGTTTAAAAGAAAAAGTAAAGACAAAGAGACATATCCATCTTCAACAGATGGACTTTCAAAGGATGATCTATTGTGAGGAGTCTCACTTGTCACCCTTGAAGAAGCTGCTTTATACCAGCACCATCATGAGTAGCTTCCAGTCCCAGCAGCTGGAGTGGGCATGGGGAATGAGTGCACTAAGGCTCTCATTCATACCTATGTCAACATTCTGGGTTTAATGAGCCGCCTTTCCACAAATCCTGTGAGAACAGCAGTCCTGGGGGGATAGTTGTCTGCAGGGATTAGGTACAGAGCTTGGGATATACATAGGAGCCTTGTCAACAACAAGGTTCTTGTGCATAACAAGGCTATGAGCTGTCCCACAACCACAGGCAAAGCCAAACCCTTTTTATCAACTCCTGCCTCCCACTTCCCCCAGTAGCTTCAGTGCTCTCTGGTTTTCCATCACACATGGAATGAGAGGAAATGATGACCATGGAGTGGGAAATGGGACAAATAAATAGGCTTAAAACATTCCATTCTTCCCTTTCTAGAGGCTAAAGATACTGTGAAAATACAGGACTCTTCCATCTAGAGGGGAGAAAACCAAGGTGGATTTTAAAAAAATCTTGTAGGGGTTAGTTAAACTGAACTGCTACTCACTGAAACCTGCAATACTAGAACTAGGGAAATCCACTGAAACAAGTGATAGAACACCTTAAAACCCCTATATAAAAAAATACATCTTTACACATTTAGGTAGTGAACTTCCGTTGCCACAGGGGACTGTGGGGACAGATGGTATCAGCAGCTTCAAATGAGGCTGGACAAATTAAGGCCAAAGATCTGACAGCCAGATCATGATTCTATGACTTCATGTTTCAAATAGTAGAGAAAATGAGCCTGTACCCTGTACAGGCCTGTACCCTGTGATACAATGAGTGTGGCTTATGCAGATTACCTCCGTCCCTGGAGGTGTTTAAAATAAATGTGGAGACATGATTTAGTGTTGGACTTGGCAGTGCTGGGTTAGCAGCTGGACTTGATGACCTTAGAGGTCTTTCCAACCTAAATGGTTTAATGATTCTTATATTGTAAACATTGCCCATTCAAGTCCATGAGTCTGAGATAACTTCTGATTTTTTTACCTGGCAGCCGAGGATAGCTGGGGTAGCAGCTGGATTGCAGTTTGGAAATGTACCTGTGGAAGTTGTCCCTTCTCTCATTAGGCTGAGGAGACAAGTCTCTGTGCTTGATGAGGTTGCCTTAACAGTTTCACAAACAGCCACATGTTTAGGAAGGCTGTGAAGGGAAGCTAGAGTCAAGTCCTTGTCAGTCTAAGCATGGAGAATATCCTTCTTGAATGCTTCCCTTGGACACAAGAAAATTATGAATTAATGTGATACTTTAGTATTATACATCTCTGCTTTGGAAGATTACTTTGAAGAAATTCTGATTTACAGCAATAACCACATAGTTAATGATTTTTTTTTTTCAATTGAAGAGAGTGAGCATAATCAAGCTGTGACAACTTGAGAAGAGTGGGACAAGTTTTTACACTAAAGCCAAACAGGATGACCCAGCTAATTATAGTTCTGACATTCTGATATCAATCCTGGACACATTAGTGAAATGACTGATATGGGACTTGATTCATCAAGAATTAAAAGTGGGGAAAATAATTAATACCAGCTAACAGGACTTTACTGAAAATTCATTTAATTCTGCTGTGTTGATTTTTAAAAATAACATTTAATGTTTAATCTGTAAAGTTAATAGAGTAAGTAAAAAATGCATGACCTGGTATGCCATGAATAAAATATATACACATATAAAGTTAACTGATATTTATTTAATATGGAATAAAAGAAGGATGAACTGTTTCACTGATGGTGTCTTCAAATGAAGTCATAAATTTGGAATCACCGATGGCATGGTGGTTCTAGCTGGTCCCACATAGTTCAGCTGAGGGGCCCAGACTTGCAACAAAATTCTGATGCTAATATTATTTGAAGAAGACACAAGAGGGAGTGAAAGTGATAAGCAACAGGGAGAATGAGACAGACAGCAGCATGGATTGCTCTTTAAGTGTGCTGAACACCCACTTCAGGACAGTCTGAGGGAAACTGTACAGCTGTGGGACAAAAGAAAAGTAGTTAATGCTTGAGAATGGAGGAATTTGTCATGTTGGGCAGTGGTTGTGAATAGAAGTTTGTTGGAAAGATGTAACTGCAAAGTCTGACTATGTCCAGTTGTAACAGGTGGTGCAAACTAGTGAGAAAGCTCAAGCAGCATTCCTGCACTGTATAGTCTCCTCTGATTTCTTGATTTTACTTCTGTAGAAATAGTGTTTCTATAATGGGCCTTCTTCTGCTTGCTCTTTATGGAGTGAATCTTTTACCCTTAGTAGCCTTAGTAGTTCTGGACTCATTCTGCATGGACACAGAACAAGTTTCTGAAACAGAGGGGATTAAACAGGTTCTGGAGGAGCCCATCTCTCTTCACCCTGAGAAGATGAGGTCTGGGAACCAGCACAGACTAAGCCTCTTCCTTCTATTAGAGAGCTAAAACTGAATAAAATTAAGCCTCATGGATAGCCAGAATTTGAGATATACTTAGAGACCCAAATCCTTTTGTGTGTGAATGGTGATTGGCACTGAAATTGATTAAGATTTCTTTTTAGTCAAGATAAAATGACAATACTCGTTAAAATATTTTGAAGTAGTCATCTGTGTTCCCTGGAGCTGTCTGTGAGCCTTCAGACCAAAAGAACTTACAATATTGAAATGAATACACTTTGTACCACAAGCACTCACCATATGATGTGAAGCACAAATATAATGTATTACAGAAGCTAATATGCTGCAAATCACTTTCAAGGGCATGAGTGAGTTTAGCAGTAGAAAAAGGAAAACTCGAACATTTTTAGAAGAAGTGCACTAAAGGTGTTTTGAATTGAGAAGTCAAGAGAATGTTTAGACAGAATTCAGCAAAACAAATGTTGGTTACAATCAAAGCTATATATTGTAAAAGATGAATTGATGACATAAATGAAAATGTGTGTGATCCTATTCATTGTTCTAATGAGCTATGTCTTGACAAATACCAGGAAATGATTGATCTCTCATCACAGATGCTTTGTGAGTTTGGTGGTGGCAGCATAAGCAATTTTAACAGCTGTGTATAGTTATTACAATTCACTAGCTGAAATAGTAATTTTCTTTAAATATTTCTGATTACTTAAATTAGCTCTAAGGTTAGAGTGTTGCTTTTCCTCAAGGATACTGCAGGTGCATAAACCATATAGTGAAGAAGTGAAAGCCCTCTATTTCTTGCATTTTGAGTGAAATCCTGTCTTGCTGATGTCAATACATTATCTTCAGTGAAGGTGAATTTTCATTCATTCTTTCCACTATTTCTGCATTTTATGAGCTTTGGATAATGACACTGATCACAGTAGTAATACTTGCTTATGCTTGCAGGGTGGAACTGATGTGTGGAGAAACTGGAGTTCTCTAACAAGGGAATATTTGCAGATATTGATCAGGGTTGTTAAGAAAACTGTTAGTGCTAAAACATTATAAAAAACTCTTTTAGCAGGAAGAGTCTGATTTCAGACAGTTCTAAATGTATTGAAAGTATATTTGAAATATTTAATTCCATTTCTTGCTCTTGAATATTTACTAACTTCAGACAAAAAAACCATGACATTAGATTAAGGCCATAACTTTAGGAAATCCATAGCTTGGAGTGACTCGCTGGGAGAACGATGAAGCTTAACATATAGTGATAAACATTGTGAAATTCTACTTATTTTGGCCTCAGACTTGACTGAGTTAAGTCAACCCACGTGTGGAGATTATGCTACAATGATGTTATTAAATAACTACAGTGTCACACATTTCAATTACATCTTTATATCCAGCCTCTTGCCATTCAGGGATCAGAAAATAATGGCTAACCTAAAAAAAAGATAAATATACAGTCACAGTTATTCAACTATAATTATTCTGTAGTTATTAAACAACTTGTACCACAAAGTGAAGCAGCAAGTAAATTAAGGAGAAGGTTTAGTGATAAAAGTGATTTTTGGTAATAGAAAATAGCTATGGCAACCTGAAATCAAAACAAACCTGTACATTGGAAAAACCCCCACATCTAAGCAATCAGAATGGTGTGGTTTTTAGAAGGTTTTGAGAATCTGTTTGGAAAACTTCATAGACACAAGTAAAACTAGCCTATAAGGTCTTCCTTGTGTTTCGGACACAAGATGTGGAAATAAAGAGGACAGAGAATACTAAAGGAAGATACCCTAAAGACAGCTAGATGTAGAGAGCCACTCATCAGCATTTAGATTTTGAAATATTTTATCAACAGTTGTATCAATTTGTTGTTATCATCAGTTAAAAGGATGCTAGGCCATTGAGAAGCATATTTCTTACAGGTATGGAAGCAATTCTGTTGAAAGACTGTGAGCCTGAAGAAGTTTTAAATACAAATAAGAGGAACATCAGTTCTGATATGTGTGTTGGAAGCATATTACAGGCAATTATTCAGAAATATGTATTATTACATAGCTTATTAGCAGGAAGCAGGTGAAAATTTTTCTCCTCAAAAGACAGCAACAGTGCATGCATTTAAAATAAAAACTCCAAGCCTATTCTGTATTTATCCCAGCTGGAGAAGAAACTAATATGGACAGTTCAGTTACACGGTGCACCTCCATGAAAACAGCTGATTGAAACTTTGTGATAGCATGGAAGCAAACTTCCTACAACCATTCCTGCATGCTCCCATTCCCTAATGTAATTCACCATATTTAATGTAATTAATTTGGAAGGAAGGAAGTGCAGTTTTCCCAAAGGAATTTCCTGACTGACAGCTGTTTTACATAATCAGTGCAGAAACAGCAGTGGTGGAGCATACTCCGGCTATTACTCCCTAATGGACATTTACTTTGCTTTGCTACTGTTTTGTTCAGCACAAAAGATTGCAACACAGATAGGGAGATTCAATTTATATTCCTTCCCCCATAAAATGAACTCTTTAGCTAAGTGTGTGCATTACAGAACCTTTTGTTTTGGGGCAATAATGAGCACCCAGTGCCCTGTCAGTCTGCAACACGCTCAGATATTCCCCAGAAATACCTGGGTGAAGTATAAGTTCAAAAATCCTCCTTGCCAATGAGAAAATAAACATCTTAGCTTCTAACACCTTAGCTTTTCATAACTGTTAGTAAAGAACATATATGGACTCCAATAATATTTGTAAAGTAATTTGTGAGTACTTATTGAGGGAGACTATAATAATTTTAAAAATAAATCAAGTCTATTTGATTAAATTTGTGGGTGAAATGGTAAAAACATTATAAAGAAAAAGAAAATCAGAATTTTACACTTTTATGTGGCAAAGTTTAGGGAAGAAGGGATGGAGAGTAGTAAATATAAAATATATCCAATATTTGATTTCTCCTGAACAACATTTACCTAATCTGCGAGGAAAAGAGTCATATCTTTCCTTATTGGCTCGTATAATATACAGGTAACTTTTGGAACTTGTGTTTTTAATTGTCTAAGTTTATTTTAAATTATACACTGTGTATTTTTCTAAGGTGTATTTGACCAGAACCATCAATTTTGTAGGTGTTCCCCCTGCACACTGTACACGTAGGTGTTCAACAGTTGGTGGTGCTCCCAAGGTAAATCATAGTCCAAAATGAAAATTAAATAGTGTTTATTGAGGAAGTAGAACCCTGGGGTTTTTAATATGGCAAGCGAAGAGTATTTAAAGTGTAAAAGTATTATGAAGAATATTTATATACTGAAGAGTATTTAAAGTATTTAAAGTGTAAAACCTCTAAAAAGGTTATACTAACTCTAATTTTTATTCATCATGTAGAACTAGATGACCACTCAGACAAACATGAAAGATGTGCAGTTTTCAGTCTCTTTTTTTTCTTCCAAATATTCACACAACAAATGGTTCGCTCAGCTTATATCCTGGCTATGGAATTTCTGTCCATGTGTTTTATTGCCCAGATGCCATTCACATTTTCTGAGAATGTAAGTATCAAATCCAAATTACCTATATGATTTTCAATTGTTAAATGTTTAATGTGTTTTATTGGCAATTGTGCAACTTAAGTATTCTTTCTAAATTACATCCTAGATGTGATATTAAAAATCCTGGAATATTTTCAGCATTATAAGTAGCAATAGGACAGCATCTTCTGTTGGGTTTCTATGCTCTAGGCATCCTTTATGCAGTATATGCTTGCTTTTCAGTGTTGTTTCTTGGATTTGGGTGTACAAGTATATCCCACACATTCTTTATATGATTAGAGAGCATCACATGGGGAACAAAACTTTGTATTAGGATACTCAAATTCAAGCTTGAATAGTATTGACAGATCATCCAATTATTTTTTTACTGAAATATGGAACTAAAGTTAAAATTGCTATTGAAAACAAATCACAAAGATAAAGTGACCCAAATAGCTTTCAAAGAGGAGGGTGTTAGTATTATTTTTCTTTGGTTGGTTGGATTTTTTCCAGTCAGTAATGGACTTTGCTTGCCTGTTTCTATTTCTGTAGGAGTTCAGAAATATTTGCACAAAATCCTATTTGTGCATACACAATCTGAGAAATATAGTAATTTGCAAACGATGTATTGTGTTAATTATAGTAGGTGCTTTGCCTATTTACGTATTTGAGCAGCTTGAACTAAATTGAAAGAATAAAACCAATGAGGCAGGAAAGTCCAATTAAAAGTACATTAATCAAATGCCCTGCAAATGCCTTTTCTCTCTAATAGATATTGTTGCACTTCATGTCGAGTGCCTCTTTGATGTCAAATTGTTCATCTGTATCTGAGGTAGAATCTTGTTCAGTCAGTGTGCAGTAATAAATGCAATTGTCAAAGGCCTGGGTTCAGATACTTCATTTTATATTTTTATAGATTTTATAGTTAATTTAGATTTTGAACCTTCCTTCTATTAAAGATTTATGGTAATCAAGAAACAAAGGGAAATGAGAAAGTGACTACCACGTTAAGAAATGACTATTTGAAACACAAGCTGCTTTTCATGTACCATAGTTGCAGTAGAGTTTCTTCTCATCTGCACTGGAATAAGTTGAAGTAGGCTCTGTTGGTTTCCACATAAAATTCAAACTAGAAAAGCACTTCAACAGAGCACTTAAAATTTGTTCCCTTGATATCTAGTGAACAAAATTAGCTTGACTGAGTTTCTAGTATCATGCCATAAATCAAGAATAGGTCTGTGGGAGCTCATGTGAAAAGTTTATTTTGTTGCACTGATGCATCTCTCAATAAATAAATGAATACTTGTGGCTGTGCTGAAACACAAATTAGGTATTCAAGTAATCTGGGAGCTGGACATAGAATTCCACTTTTTGCTCCATTGCAGCATCTTTGTATGATGCCAGGCAAGACTTTTAGGACCAGATCTCAGAGAGCGAGAGCAAAAAAAGGAAATTAAAACAAGATTAATACAGAAATTAGAATCTGGATCTGTTCAGTCTAATCCTGGGAATGCTTTCCCATTTCTTATACACCTAAACCACACTCTTTTTTTAGGGCAGCCCTACTTCAAACAAGGTTGAGTAGTCTGGTGTCTGCTCAACTATAGGACTGTCCAGGAAAGAGGCAGTTTGCCCCCAAGGTGGGGAGTGTCTGGCAGGCATTGTCAGACTGGGCTCCCTACAGAACCCCACTGTACTCACTGTTGAAACATAAACCCTTCAGGGTGGTATACTTAGCTGCTGCTATAAAGAAAAGAAATAGAAGATTTCTAATCTTGGTACGTCAAGTTAAAATATTATTTTTATCCATACAGGGATGGAACTTCCTCAGAGGAGTGACTGGAGTTTAAATTCTCTCAAGCTGGAGAGAGATCTGGAACCAGACCTTAGTTTAGGTTTCTCACTCTAACAATTGTAAGAAGTGAGTCCCTCAGCCTTCTCTTTTCTGGTGAGAAACAGAGAGAGAGTTGTGAGTGTAAGGGGTGTAGGAGTGTCCCTGCAGGGTTATCTGTGGGTGCCTGCACCTCTGTGTGTGGCATGGGAGCCAGAGTCAGGGTGGGATCACAGCTGCACACACTGTACTCACCATCTCCTGTGCATTAGTGCTACTGGTGCTGCACTGAGTGTGGCAGCTTTAACTGAGTGCCTGAAAGCAAGTTCTACCAAATTCATCCTTTAGATCGCTTTCTGACCCACCCTGCCACGGGCACGTCTTCCTCCAGTTCTAGCTGAGCCAATGGGAGAGTTCTCACTCCGCTTCTCCTACCCTCATTCTCCTTTGGGTGCCCTCTCCATACAGACACACCTCCCTTTTTCCCCTTTGCCTCTTTGCACTAGAGATCTCCATCCTCCTCAGCCTCCCAGCTGAGCTGCATATAACTCCTTCCTGAGAAGGTGTGAAAGGTCTACATGAATTCTGCCACCCCAGATAACTTCACTTAAGACCAATGAGGAGGGTTCATATGAGCAAGTCAGATAGATAGATTCCAAAAATGAGGATCCTGTAGAAAGCCCTGTCTGATAAAAGAGTTCTTGTGAACAGAAGGAAGGAGCATCCAAATAAATTTTGGTAGGAGACTCAAATGTATTGCTTCACATGGACTTTAAATCTGGCCTTAAATCTTTTTTGTAACAATGCCCCATTTGCTGCACAGGAAAGAAAAAACCCATTCTATTCATTATCTCTATTCAAATGACTTAACACAATTGTTTGTAATAGCTGAGTATTCAATAACATGCAATAATATTAACTATTGAATTTCCCTTCAGTGAGAAGATTCTCAAGAGGGTACTTCTGACTTCTGAATGAAGTTAAAGAGGCTTCACCATAAAATTTTATATAACTAGCAATGCAACTAGGCTATGGTGTTACCATAGAATATTTGTAACTGGAAAAATAGCATCCCATTTGTTAAGCTAAGCCTTTCATGGCAGAAAGAGGATTTACTGCAGTATATGTTCAATATACATAATAGACACCATTTCTCAGGATTAAAAATGTGGACTCCTGAACAGTAAATTTAAACCTTCTGACTTGCTTTTCCTAGTTATCATTCGCAGTTATCTTAGAATTAGTTCAGATATCGTAGTGGCCATGTTCCCTGGTTACTGAGCATGGAAACTGAAACAGTTGAAGGCACATAGCCCTAAATAACAATGTTTTAATGGTACCATCAACTCAAAATTCCTTAAAACAGTGATGACAAAAAATCTGTGAAGAAATAGCAAGATAAGGTCTTTGCCAATTAATTTTCTTTCAGTATATGAAAATCTGAATTAAAAAATAGGTATATTGTGTTATTAACAAGGGTTAAGTAAAATATATTCAGGTTTATGGTTGCTGTTTTCATTAGTAATCCTTCTGTACAATCTGGCTTGTATTAAAAACAGAAAAAAACGTTGGTAGTACTTTGTGCCTTGGGCTAATTTGTTTAAATTTGAAATATCGTACTGAACTAAAATTAAAACATATGCTCTGTACATATACTCTGTGAAGTACTGCAAATAGATTTTCTTCTCATAAGTAAATGAAGATGGTTTAAAAATGTATATCACATTTCTTTCTCGGGATATGCAGGCTAAGGTAATGTGCCTTGCCTCTGTGCTGTTTTAAAAACAGACTCACAGAGAAGCTCGAATCAAATATTTGATGCAAACCTTTGACACTCAATGAGATATGTCAGGGTAGCTTCTAGGTCGATTCTCTTATTGGCATGTCTTGAAAAAATTCCGAACCCAGTGGAAAACATTAAATTTATATATATATTAGCCCATTTTGCCTCCTAGCAAAAATAGAACTCTTTACATATTTATGAAGTACTACATCCATTCCTCCAAAATTCTAACAAAGTAGTTTGATTTGTTGTTTTGCAGAAAGGGAAAACTGAGGGACCAAGAAGTTGGGAGGATTTGCCCAAAGTGAGAGAATGGATAAAAAGGAGAAGGGGAAAGAAAACAGAAAAGATCCCTGCCTGCTTATCTTCCACAGTAAATGAATCATTCACTCCAGTGTTATTATTGAATTGTAACAGAGAATCTTATATTCCCAATTTTATATTTCCCAACCAAGAATTCTCTCCTTGTCCAGTACTGCTTTGCTGCTTAATTACCTCAATGGTAATCAGAGGCAGGAATCCTGTTCATTGGCCTTTAAAAATCCTCCCATTTAAATTGAAATAAACAATTATTTAAATGAGAGAGAACAACAAATCCAGGTTTCTTTCACAAGGTAGAAGAGCACTGTAGGAGGCTACTACTGAGCCCCACATATCCCTTATGTGGCCATAGGCTTCTGCTGTGTGATTGATTTTCCTTGTCCAGGAATAAAAAATGATGCCTAAAACCAACAGGAATTCAAGAAGTTAAAATAAAATTATCATCCCACAGAATAACTAACTTTCCACAAGGTTTTATGAACTTTGCTCTGTAGATCAATGTTCTCAGTGTGCCCAGGAACCATCTTCTCTGAGTAGGCTCCTTGGCCACCACACTATTTTGTTGAACTATGTTATCCTGCTAAACAATATTTCCTCCCACAATATACACCCACTGTTTCGTTTGGCTTGTGGACCTGAGGGACTCATTTCTTTTCCAAAATCCTAAATTATGGGGTCATACACTGATTATGGAGCATAGCCAAGGGTCTAAACACAGAGCACCTAAATGGTGGTTTGTGAGAATATATCAATAAGATCTAACCCCATTGCTCGATTCTTGACTTCCAGATGACTCTGGCCTATATTTAAATACAAAAGAAGAAAAAGTTTTTAAGTGGAATAAGTATATTTTTCATGGTCAGCCAGCCTTTAAACCCTGGCCTGTGCAGGGCTCCACCTCTATGCAGGGGTTGCTGGCTTTCTCTGCTGCTGCCTGCTCCAATACCTGGCAAAACTTCTCTGGCAGCATTTTGAGCTCCAGGCTATGACCCAGTACTAGGCATCTGTTCCTCTAGGCAGGCTTTGTTCAACTAAAGCCCTGGATGCATATGGCTGTGTCCTTTCCTGAAGCAAGCACTGTCAGGGATTTTTAAAGGAGGCGCCACTGTGTCTTCCCCATCTCTGGCTGTTTTTCTCCCTCTCTTCTGGACCATGATAATTGAGACAGCTGGAAAAACTCTGGAGAAAGGTCTGCCTGGTCACATGGCAGACAACTGCACATGGGAGAACATTCAATGTAAATACAACTGATATTTCTTCTGGAAGTAACAAACACACCAGGTGTTTCTGCAGACCACCTCCAGAACATATTCTAGCTTTGAGCTCATCCTAGGAACCTCTGTGCAGCTCTGCAAGGGCAACCACTGACAACCAGAGATCCATATGTTCTATCCACAAAGAAATGGGGATTTTATTTTTTTATAATCTTAATCAAGTCTTTGAAGCCAAAATTCTTCTCTGTAAATTGATGGGAAGTATGTTATTTTTGGCCTGAGCTTGCATTAACTCAAAAGTTGGGCAGAAAATTGTTCTATTCTTTTTTTTTGTTGTTGTTTCGCTATTCAAATTAGCAGATGCATTTCCTATAATTTGGTACTTTTTCTGTCAATAACACACAAATCCCATGGAAACATGCCAAAGATTTTCTTAGCAACCAAGCCTCTTGCCTGATATACACGATTAACTACAACAGTCGGCTAAAAGCTTAAAATAAACCTGTCTTTTTTTTATTTAGAATTTCATATAGTGAAAGAAGATTAATTGGTAAAGAATTTAGCACAGTTTCAGGAGAATTTATTTATTTTTATGGAGGCTGAATACTCAAGAGGTGTCATGATAAAAGCTGGTGTTGCCGTAGAGGCAAATCTGCTGGGATCAACCCAATGAGTGAGTCCAGGTAAATTAAAAGCACTCTCACCAACTGATGGTATGCCCCCCCCCGATTAAAATGTAAATTGATTCATGCCTTGTAAATGTATAATGCTGCTGCAGAAAGCATCCTTCTCCATCAAGAAGTAGCAAATTCCATTAGGAAAGGTAGGATTTTGACAAGCTGTTTCTTGTTCCAAGAGGGTAACCATTTTGGAGAAGAGTTTGTGGATTCTGGGCACTGGTTCCTGTGTCTCTGGAAGGTGCAGACTAATCACATTTTCAGAAAACAGAAGTTACAGTTTCTAATATCTTCAGATTTGGTTAAAGTAAAATAGAACAAAATACCACTAGTTCTATCCTATTTATAGAGATTTTTTTAAAAAATCTTTGATTAGAATAATCTCCATTTGCTTCACAGTGTCTGAGTTAGACCCTGAGTGCAGGCTGATGGTATATGAAAAAAAATATTTTTAGAAGCAGTGTATGTAATTCCTATGAAAAGAAATAGACCAACAGTATCTGAGGTAAAAACTGTCACTTGAACTCACCTCCTTAGAGGCTTGTGTGGCATGCTCTTGTCACAAGCTAACCATGCATTTATGTTGTGGCATCAAAAAGTTACAGACCTCTAGGTTTCTCTGTAGGTACTAGAAGGAAGTAGTATTTTAATATCCTATCTTTCCAACAATCCTGAAATTGTTCAGGCACTGAGAAGAAACCACTGGTAAGTTGGAGAAGCATAAACAAACAGCATTAAACCTTATCAGCTGAAGACTTTAAGTAGCCCTTTGTTCAGGTCTTCTAAATAGTTTATGGACAATGGCAGCTTTAGTGATCTCACAGGAAGAATGACTTCTCCAGTAAACCTGTTCGTTGAAATTTAATGATATGCCTCCAAGTACAATTCTCCTGATTTGTGCCTGCTCTTGGCAAGTACAGTACATCACAACAACTCTTCCCTTCACAAGTGATCCACAAGACGTAATGCAAACAGCTGCAGTATAGCAATGTGGAATGACCCAAATGGCTGTGCTAAAGCTTGCAGCAATTTTTGATATTCCTAAAGCTCTGTAAAGCTGTGCAAACAAGTAAAGAAAAGAAAAAAAAAAAAAACCACAACGAAAAAGAAAATACTAGTTCTTGGTTTAGCAGGTTTTATAGCAAAAAAGTTACAAGAAAACTAAATATTACATGTAACATGGAAAACAGGGAACACTTTGGTTACCTGGAGCTGAGTGGCTTGAACGGTGCTCCACTGCAGTCATTAGGGGTCTGTGAAATCGTACCAGTGCCAAATGTTAGCATGGAGAATTATATTTGCCTGTCTCATTGCATGGTAATAAAATGCAATGGCCAGTTCCAGCCATCTCTGTTATTCCCTTCTGCTGCCAGGGAATGGGAAAAGGGCTTCCAGAGCCATTTTGACAAACATGCTGGCATGCCCCAGTGCACGGTGCTTTTGCCTGATGATGATTCTAATCTTCATACCTCTGCCACAGAGGTTTAAAATGACCTTGAAATAACAGAGTCTTTTTAAGATTTGGTCTGCGTATAAATTTCTGATATAGTATTGTAGAAAATAGTCTCTTAGATAAGGAATGTATTTTCAGTTTCTAGTCTCATAAAATACAGATGGTTGTGATTTCTTACAGGTCTACTAATATATAGGGAAAACATATCTGCAGGAATTGAGAGAAAAGTCTAACTTTTTAAACCTTATGATATCTCCTGTTTGTCTGAAATAAGACTAGTTTTCTGCAGTAAAATCTTTTTGACGTAGAAAAAGAAGATAATTCAAATTGAGTCATACCACTCCTGGAGCCAACAGCTTTTAAGGCCGGGGGAAAAGTCTCTTATTTTATGCACAAAGTAGAAGTTCACTCCTCATTAATTTCAATTAGAAGTTGATGAAGTTCTTTGTTTTATTACTCTGTCATTTGCACTACATTTTCAAATTGCATCAAGATAATAAATATTCTCACCTACAGGAACTGCTCACAGGAGATTTTAAGAAGTGCAAGACACATAATAAAACTCAACTCATCATCATCATCATCATCATTATTATCTATATTTTTATTTCTATTTCTATTTCTATTTCTATTTCTATTTCTATTTCTATTTATATTTATATTTATATTTATATTTATATTTATATTTATATTTATATTTATATTTATATTTATATTTATATT
>VZUI01050235.1:0-38712 GCA_013401135.1 Cettia cetti
GAGAGGAGAGGAGAGGAGAGGAGAGGAGAGGAGAGGAGAGGAGAGGAGAGACTCAGACCACAGACACTGTCTACAGGCCATGTCTTTGCTTTATGGACTCCATGATAAACTCTTCAAAACTACAGTAGATTTCCCAGTACTTAGAGCGGACAAGGCATATTCTGGTGCTGATCAGATGATGAGAAGTTAATCTCATAACCTCAGCCCCATCATAATGCTGTCCTCAAAAACATGGAAAAGCACATGCTGCTCTAAGTGCTACAAGTTCTGACTGCATTGAAGATGACACATTTATGGTGTCATATATTTGAGTAAGAGGAATAGACGGAGAAAATATAGTTTAGGATCCTCAGACTAGGCAATGGTCTATGAAACAAGTATACTAAAGGTAGTATTTTACAGAGGGTAGTTTTTAATTAAATGTCTAAGAGAAAGTGAACAAAAATGTCAGCATGCATTGCTGGGAAAGAAAATCATATATTTATCTGCTCTCTCCTATGACCAATTGTATACACAAAATACACCCAAAAGCCAGTGATTGGTAGATTCACTGGTGAACTTCACAGAGACCCCACCTAGCTTAGCTCTAGAATTGGCTAAACCAACTTCCCTAAAGGATTTGGAGCCACCTTTTGTGTTTTGGATTTGTCTATCTGAGAACTTTAGATATTTTAAAAATAATTAATCATGTTTAATTTTTAATTTTTCAAGCAATGTTGCTTGTTTATTCCCAGGGAGGATTCAATTTAATTAGATATTGCTTAACTTCTCCTAATGATCAGGCATTTTATTTTCAGTGCCAAGGTTTACAACAAGGGAACAGATTGTAGTGTAACTTGTTCACTCTTGTCAAACTCTTAATTCATAAATAGCCAAAAGCCTGAAAAAATATTTGTAGAACTATGTCTGACAAAATGTATTTGCAATTTCTTCTTTCCTCATGTCATGCCACTCAGCCTTTGTTCACTACTGCTGAATGTGTTTTATTAGCTGGAGTGTTAGTTTTGGAGGGTCTGAAAAGCTTCACTAAAACTCTGGCATAGCACATTTGCCAAATATTGTAGATTCATTACAAAGTTGAAGATATCCAAGCTTGAGACATTTCTCTCCTTTTTCTATCATCATCTATGGACTCCTTTCATCTCCTTCCTCCTCCTCTCTGTTCCCTCACTCCTTTAATCTCTCCCCTGCTCCTCCTTTCCCCATCAGAACAGGAATGTGTGAACATTTATCTGTGTCTTTGCTAACATGAACATTCTTCCACCCTCTCCAACCATTTCCTACCACTTCATGAAAAAAAACCTCTCAGAAATTAGCACATCTTATTTTGACTAAAAATCTTCTCAGCCTAAAATTCAGAGCTTAATAAAACTCAACATTCTGAACAGTGCATAGGGCCCAAGGTTCAGAAGTGCAACAGTTTTCCAAATAAAATGGAGAACTGGAGAGAAATAATTTAAAAGGACACAAGAAACCTGCCTACTTTCCCCCTCTTTGACCTGGCTGTCTGGTATTTGTAAATGTTTTCAATCAATTCCACTTTTTATCATGACCGCCCACATTACCTAGATCCAATTTTGCTCTGAGCAGCAGTACATCTGTGCAACACAGCAGGCTGAGGCCTGAGTATCTCTAATTAGGAACTTTACACCTCTAAAACGTTCCATATGGGCTCATCACAATTAGAACTTGCTGCTATTTCCACCATGCACTGGGCTGAGATGGCTTCATTGCGTGACCTGTGACTTCCAGGTGCCTCTCTTGGTTTTTAGCTTCCTCATGCTGCCGAGTGCTCCTTACAACATGATTATGTCCTTCTCTGTGCCTTCTAGTCTGTTCAAAAACGTTTCAAAGCAGAATATTTTCTCTTCAATGGCTTGAACAATAATTGAAAAATAATAAGTATGACTTTGATTATGGAGAAATATATATATTTATATAATGATAAATAGAGACCAGATAAATGCAGCAGTTATGGCAGAAGGCGTGTGTGCAGTTCTGTGCAGCTCTGCACCTGTCCCTGGAGCCATGGCCCTGTCCTCCCGCAGCTGCCCAGCTGCCCGGGGAGGTGTCCTGCCCGCAGCCCCAGCCGCGGCTCCCGGGCTGCAAAGCCGCCGAGCAGGACTGCCTGCAGGTCTCTGCCAAAGCTGGCCGCACATCCCAGCTCTGCCACAGAAACTTGGGGAAACTGCTTGTGGGTGACCACTAGAGGGAAATGTTGCTCTGTTAACGAGACTACTTTGGAGGTTTTACTGCACTTTTATCTTTATTACTTTTTTTTTTTTTTTTTTTTGAGGAAATATGTAAAACGTATGCTCTATCTTTTAATAATTTTTTTCAAAAAAAAAATTTTTACACCAGAAAAATTTGGACTTAAATATTAATTTTCTTTAAGAAGAGTTATATATTTGACACAGTCCAATTCGAGTGAAATGAATTAAGCTTACCGTCCTAAGTGCATGAATCTGTCTTTTCACTCTAGTTAATGACTGAACACCTTTTGCTATCCGATTCGTTTTTCTTGCTGAAGGTTTACAAAGGGAAAGTAGTTTCAGCTTCCACTCTCTTCTGAATACAAAGGTTGAAACCTACTAAATACTTTTCTTTCTCGTTTTCACAAGTAAAAGTGCTGTGATCCCAGACAGAGAAAATTTCCATTAGTTAAGTTACAGTTTTTTGATTCAGGATTAAAGCCTTTGTCTCTAAGTCATTAAGTAATTCATTGAATCATACTGCAGTGATAAATCATACTGTGATGTTCCAGTGTATACAGTCATTAAGCACTTTGGAGTGCATGACTTCCTGATATGATGTGTCTGCATTTTTAAATAAACACATGCCTGTATTCTCCTGTTGCTTGTGTACTGCAAGCACCTCCTGTTTGAGTGCCCAGCATAGTGAGATGAATTGGCTAAACTCTAACAGCAAGGTCAGCTATAAAATGTCCAGAGAAAAGCAATAAAATAAGGCACCCCCAAAAATGTGAAAGATGTTAACAAAAGGGTTTCTTCACATGAAACACAATCAGGATATTGTATTGTGGTGTCTATACAAATATTCTTTTTAAGTGCAAGTGCTAAGAGTCAAGTATGTGGCAATACTTTTTTGAAAAGTATGATTCTAAAATTATTTGAGGTGTTTCATAATGAGAAGTAATTTTTAATAACCAACTAGTATTCTTAAAACATGTTCACATTTATTGAATTGCTTGAATCATGACAAAAAAAAACCAAGTAAGCATAATGCAAGGGTAGATAATTGCAAAGGATTTATGGTTTATCATTGAGGGGATTAATAGTTATACAGGTACTTTTTATATACTTATACTTTCTATTTCTTTTTTAGTTTAATCTTAAAAATAAAAATTTGTGTTTATTTTTTGGGCGTGGGTGTTATCTGTGAGGGAGTCCTATATTTTCTGATTTCACTCAGACAGCAGCTCTAAATCATCCTTCCACAAACTATTTCTGAGCTTGCCTAATTCTACAATAAAGCAGTCCTAGCTATGTTATGCCAAGCTACTGCCAGGTATAATGAGAAGTTTTGGATGTAACATCCACAACTCATGAAAGCCCAGATTTTGTTTGTTGCAGTATTTTGTGCCAGATTCATCCAAGATGCAATTGAATAAAATTTATGAAACTTGATGTTTACCATCACTAAGTAAATATTATAACAGACAGTAGTAAGTGTTGCTCACTCAGTAACAACCAATGCTAGATGATTGAAGCTGTTAATTGTGGGTTGTAATGAAAGAAGACGGAATAATTTTTTTTCATGTAATGAATAGTTCATCGTTGTTATTGGCTGAATACACATGCAAAGTAACAAGCACATGAAATCATTGCTTTTCACCTTGAAAATATTACTCCTCATTTCTATGATAAATACTCCAGTTTTAAGAATATGCAGGATTAGCCAGTCTTCTAGGAGAGAGACTGAAATGGCAAATGTTAGCACCTCATTGAGGAATTCGCCTCATCAATCAAAATTGCTTTTTGGATGGTGCCTCCTCTACTGCCCTGTGTGAGCCCTGGCCTTGCCTCCATCAGGCTGCCAGGTCCAGGGGACAGTCAGACCACACTGGTCCTTTTAAAAAGACAAAATAAATCTTTTCTGCAGCATATTTGAGAAGTGTCAATACCTTGATTTTCATAGGCTTATTATTCCCATTGCAGGTAGTTTCTGGAGAAAATCATACCAAAATAAGTGGCTCCATCACAGTGGGGGAGTTTGGTCTTTCATTTCCTGAGTTTGGTTCTTAAATGCTTTTAGGCACTTATGTACCCTGGAGACACTTTTTACACTGTTCTGATGGGCACAGTACAAACACTAAAATCGACAAACAGATTGAAAAGCAGTACTCCTAGTGTGTGTTGTTTAAACTGCTATAAGGATAAAAACTTCAATCTGTTCCTCAACAAAACTATACTGTTGCTAATCTTTTTTCTAATCAGTGTCATTTATTGCTTGTATTGGTCTCATGTATTAACATCTCTGTTAAAAAGAAAGCATAATTTTAAGTGCAAATTTGGTAAAGATTGCTTCTGATCTAGAGTTCAGCTATAGAGAGTATACTTTTCGTAGCAAGCATGAAATCTAATTATATTCAACAATTTCTGTGAATAAAGTCATCTAACAATCTTTATACAGCTGGGAACTCTGGACCACAGGATGAATTTTGCTTATTCTTGGAACAGAAATAAGTCATCAAAGTATTACTTGATGCACAAGTGAAAACCGATAAACCACCTAATAGCAATAAAAGGGGCAGGGGGGAAGTGACTTTCTTTTCATAAAGGTAGTATGACACAATATGCATTATCAGAAGCTGATGTGTTCCAATATGTTCACACATTCAGCCAGGCTGTTCCTACACACAATTCAGGTTAACATTTCAAAATGTTTGTGTTAACACTCTAATTCAAAAGGACCTTTCTATGACGGGTTGACCCAGACAGTCCACCAAGTCACTTATGGTTTGGTCTCCATTAAGTACATATCTGCATAAGCAGAAGAGATCACATTTTGATTATTGTTGCAAATTAAGTTAAACAACAGAAAATAGATTATTTCTACATGAAAATATTAAAAAACTGGGATGGGAGGAGGTTTTTCTGAGTTGGTATATTTGAGATAACAAAAATGCATTATGCACAGGATTAAATTTTACTACCTCTTTCCTACTGAAGAGTCTCAATTTAAGTTTGATCCATTGAACTTTTTCCTGCAAGACAGCCATCATTGTCTAAATGCCTGGTGTTGGACAGCTGGGAATAAACTGAAAAATAATATTATCAAAAGGAATATTTGGCTATGTTTTCAGTGGGCTGTTCCTATTAGAAAAACCCCACATTTTTTCATTTTAACTATAAAGCGAGCTACTCCCAGCTCTTTTCCCTGGACATTGCAAAGCAGCCATCTAGAACATGCTTCGAGACTGACAATTTTCTTCCATATATGGGAAACATTTTAATTTTCCCTAGACCGTATTTGAAGTCCTGTTATAAAATGTGTAGGGATCAAAATCTCTCCTTCTGAGCCAAAACATTAAGAGCCAAGTGTTTTAAAACTTAAGATGACCAAATGCCAGGCAGATTACGCACCTAAAGTTCCATGCAGATGTACTCCACAGGCAACATTTAAACTCTGTTTGGGTATGTCTGAGAGGTCGGAAGGAAATCTTTTGCCTGGAAGGAGAAACATGCAGAGTGCACCTACCTTCTGTATATCCATTAATAAGCTCTGTGCCTGGATATAAAGAAATAGGAATACATAAATCAATTATAGAGTCTAATGGAAAAAAAAAAAAAAACACCCTTGCCTTAATTTCTCAAAATAAGGAGAAAAGCTAACATCTCATGTTATTTCCATCTTCTCAATGAAAACCACTGTAGTGTAGATTACATAGGTACTAAAGTATAGTTTATAAGTAGGAGTAGCTTAAAAATTCAGCAATTGCACAAATGACTACAAAAGAGACCTTCCTTTCATAATAATGCAAAATAGTACTAATTCACTTTGAATTAGAGAGCTCAAATTCAAGTTAAGTCAATTTGTGTGACAGATGGGGTATTCATGGGGGTGAAAGACATACCTGATTCAAAATGGGTTGTAGTGCTCTATGATGGCTGGACTTCTTTCAAAATAGACATCTCTCAAACACATATTCTTTAAACATTGTCTATGTAAGTGTAATGTACAATAGTTTCCAGAAGATTTGTCGCAAATGTATTGAACAGATGCCCTTAATGAATTAAATGCATTCCCATTAAGAAACTCCAGGATAGCATAATGTGATTTTAGTGCCCCAATAACGGGCTTCCAGTGCCTCTACAAAGAGGATGAATTGTTGGTTTTGATAATTCATAGAGTGAGAGAAGCATTAAGAGCTCATTTGTGTAAATTAGTCCTGTCCACCATTTCTTTTCCTGGCTTCCAACAAACCATAGCTCTGGAACTTACTGGGCACCAATTTCTAGATGGTCCAATGCCTGTACCAGTAACAAATAATCCCCTCCTCCATAATGCTCTAATCCCTTTTTGAGTTCTCTTATGTTCTTGACCACTGTAGTGTCATGTGGCTGATTATACTCCTGTGTGAAAAGGACATTTTTCCTTGGTTTAAGATTTTGGAATTATAAATTCTACTTTTGCAGATCTGCAGAACTCTGTCTTATCTCTCCATTACAGATGAGAGATATGGAAGTTGTTCCATATGGATGCTATCTTGAATTGACTATACTTTACCATCATCAAAACCATTACCTTATGACATATGCACTTTTTTAGTGGTGACTGAGCCAAAGAAAACTTGCTGGTTTTCAGATTTCGGCTTGAGCTTCTAAGACCAGCAATTTAAAAAGACATTTTTGAACATATTCAGTAACTAGGATCAAGAGAAAACAAGTGTGACACCATAATCTCAGTTTTAACAATTATACACTACAGCTTAATTTTAAATATAGATTTAGATTTACGGCAAATTTTTTGAAAGTGTAAAAGCATTTTAGGAGCAAAATTCCCAGCGACTTTCAGTGAATATACGATACAAAAACATTCAGGCACCTTTGAATAACTCACACATAGGCCCTCAAATTTACATTGTAAAATATTTAAGACCTTTTCAGCTGCAGGAAATTCTTCAACTCTTCTCCTAAAAATAGACCTGGCCTTGTGCAGGAGGAACTTTGCTCCAATAAAGTCTTCTAAAAGATGTCTAAAGTTAACATATATTTGCAAGAATGTTCAGAGAATCAAGAGATCTACTTTATATGTATATGTTCCATTATTTGCTTATTAGTGTTAACTGCCAATGAACATTATATTCATCTCTTTCTCTGCATATATATAAATGTATACTAAGTATATAATTCATATGAATATTCCATAAAATCTGCAGTTTTTCCATTTTATCAATATATTCTTTGCAGGGATTTATGGCCATTGGGAACATAAGCATTTGCTTAACATTGTCCATCTGTCACCGTAAAGCAGCACAGGCAGAGTGCCAAATATGGTTTTGGAGCAAGATTCGTTCTCCTCAAATGTTTCTGGAGACCCCTTGTAACAATGAGCCCTCAAAATTAAATCCGTCCTTGAAGCTCCAGGGAGTGACACAGCTGCTAACACAACTGACACTGCCTGAGCACCCTCACCTGCAATTTGCTGTCTGCCATAGCAAGGATGGGCATGTGGCACTTCATGATGCTCATGGAGAATTTGTCTTGCTTGATTGAACACTGATCTTGATCTTGATCAGTATAAACAGCATCACTGAAGTTTCTGTTATGACTATTTATAAAATGGAGTTAAAACAAAGAAATCCAGAGACCCACATAACCGACTTTAGGTTGATATGTGGAACATACAAGGAGTGCAAGTACTGATACCATCCCAGGGGATACCTCATTTGGGCTGTCAAGAGAGAAGTCTCATAAAAAAACCCAAGCCTTGTTAATTTTAGACAGAACCAAGCTTGGGATGATCCAGAAAAGCAAGGTCATCATGCTGCTTTCTTTCAAAAGGTACCTCTGGGCTTTTATGAGATGACATTTACATTCCATTGACATCCTAGCAGAAGCAATCTAATTTTTACAACGGGCTGAGTGGCAGCAATTGTGGAGACCACTCACTGCTTGGTGTTCCCAGGACAGTTTGCTCCAAGGTGGCTGTGCACCACAAGCAGCAGTGGGTTAATGCTCTGCATCTTAGAGCAGGCACAAACTGAAAACCCTGCACTGTCATTTGATCTCAGGAAATGCAGACTATTCCAGGACAGGAGCTCATAGATGCTCCGTAAAATAGTGCCACAAGTGGCCGAAATGCTGACTTGCTCTGAAGCATCTCTCTTGTGACACTGCTTTCAACTATCTCTCAAACAGCCGTACCCTGTCAGCAATAAGATCTGCTGCATGTTTCAAATCATAACACTTAACCATTGTGAAAGTGTAAGCTAGCTGCAGGCATCTATCAGCTCAGACAAACAAAATAGCACTTCAGTGGTCTGCTGTGTTGATTAGTTGTAAACCTTTTTTTTAACCTTTCAAATAATTCTTCTACAAACTACTGCAAGCAACTTCCTCTCAAATCGTGTTTTCAACACATCACCCTAATGGCATTCACCCACATCAATAAAATTATCTGTTCTGCATTAACTAAGGATATTAAGGATTAAGAAGAGAGAGAAAAATGCAGGAGCCAGACAGATGCATATGGAACAGAGATCCTACACACACATCTTTCCAGAAAGAAATAAAGATATTTACTTTGGATGAAATCCCACTGGGGACCATCACATCCCACTTACACCTACCTTTTGCTATCTCTACTCTTCAGGAAGATGCCTCAGTGCCACAAGCCACACAACAACACCACCCACAGTACTTACTACTAAATGACTTGCTACTGCAATTAAAAGCAGAGGAGACCAAATTGTCAAAAGGTATGATAAATGTGCTCTGGCCTCAATTATTGGTAGAAATGCAATGTAGAAGCTGCAGAGGAAAATGCTGATGTCTTCTGCACTGTTTTGAAACTAGGTCTTTCAGGTAGCTGACACTAGGCAGAATGTCTCCCAAAGAGCCAGGGCCTGGGTAACACTACATGAACATGGTCACACCAGTAAATGGCAATTTCCATCCACCTGCCTAAAATCCATAGCAGAAATATGTAGTGGACAACTTTTCTTCAATGCTTTCAAACCTACAGGGGGTTCTGCAGAGCTAAAAATCTCCAGAGGAAAGATTGATCCTAGAAGTATGAATCCTTACTTTCACTGAAAAACCTGAAATTGTTCCAGATGTTCCTGTACCTTGAATGGACACAATCCATGTACTTCTAGTATGCACTTTTTATTTAAGACTGCAGTTCCACAAGTTAGTGAAACAAGTCTGCAATTCAAGCACGTTGGTGGCTCTACAGAAGTCAATGGGCCACACAGTTACACTGAATTAGATGCACCTTTATAAACAGGCTGCTGAATGGGCTGAAGACATGAATAATAACCGACCTTTCAGAGGCATTTCACTGCAACAATCAGCTTGAGCAGCAGCCATGGCCCCTGGCTCTACAGCAATACAAACAGAAACAGTGAACAAAAAATGAGCCCCAAAATATCTGGGTCAGCATTGAACCTTGTACTTTCTGATACTCTAACAGAGACTTTCATTTTCATTATTACTATCGTATTTTGATATTAAATTATTTTGGTTATGAATAGTTTGATATTATAGTTTGATATAAAAGTGATATTAAATTATTTTGGTTTCCTAAACATATGAGGTATATGTGGTATTGCTGCTGCTGGTCTTTTAGACACATTTGAATGCAGCAGCCATAAATACATCAGAGGGGTTCTCTTCTCCAAGCTTTCCAGTCCCTGAAAGTTTTGTTAAAATAAGCTTCTGAATAGAAGAGAGAGCATATTGATCCCCCTCACACAGCGCAATGTTATCCTCGCCATTTTCTGGACACCGGTGAATCCGCACGGGATCTCAGCCTTCAGCAGGAGCTCTGCAGGAAACCAGGCTTCATTGCCCCTGCCACTCACACAACTATTTATACTTCAGCTCTTTCATTCACACGTCGCAATAAACAGTTTTGCCATGACTCCTTCTTTCACATGGCTGTACTTGACCCTGTTCAAACACATGCACACATAAACACACACAGTTGGTGTGTAGATCCAGATCCCTTTTTCAATAAATAAATAGCTATAAAGATGTATAGATGAAAACAACAAAAGAATCAGTGATACAGGACAAGAGCTGAAAATCTGCATTGTGGACTGGACATCTCAGCACACACCTTGTGATGACCTGTGTTGAAAACTGGCTTCTAGCAAGCTCTTCCCACACAAGTTACTGAGATTTAAATCCCTCAGTCTGATATGGCTTACTGTACTTGTGTTTATTTGGGCAGTGAAAAGTCTACAGAGGTAGTATAAAGAGTTGTCAGCTTCAGAGAATTCTTTAAGTCGTAGCCCTCTTAAAAAGCACATTCCTACCTGGACTGCCCCCCCAGAGCCAGCATCCCTGGAGGCCCCTTCTATTGTTGCAGTGTTAGTGTCATCACTCCATTAGGAGCTCACCGGAGGCTGTGTGCCTGATTCAGAGAGTGCACCTGTACAAGCATAGGAAGAATGATAATTCCTGGCTCTGCTTTGGTGTGAAGTGCTTTCTTGCAAAACAAAACAAACTATTCATGCCACAATGAAAAATAACTTCTGCTGTACCTGTCAAAGGATCAGTGGGTCTTTTCTAGTGAGTGAATGTGCATTGGCTAGTCTTTCTTAAGTCAGTGGAAAAAAGAAAACAGTTCATGCAAGTAAATATATATAACACAAGGCTATACTTAGATGTTCTTATGCAAGCTATACAGAAGATACAAGCTGTGTTGCTTCAATGGAATATTTACAGAGAACAAGCTGAGGACACCCTGAAATTATGTGAAGGCCCTTCTGCACCTTTCCATCGCAATGGAGCTGAGCTCCCCACAGCTACTCATGGCTCATGGCTTTTGTACTAGCTTTTTATGGCTTAGAGGGGACACAGATGCCCCACTGCTGCTGTGCTTGGGATAAAAAGCAGTGTGTTTGAAATTGTCTGAATTACATTTCAATTCCTGGTGTTCTACAGGGAAGAGCAGTTCCACATTCCATTGCAAAGTCTGAGCATGAAGGTGATGCTACAGAGAACAGACTCCAGGCTAGCCAGTCCATTGGATTTATCTGTTAATAGGGCTGATAACATTTCTAATCCTAGTGCTCAACCAAATGTACAAAGTGATTCAGCTTGTTTCCACTTAGGAAAAAAAATAGGAGGCAATGAAATCAGGCATCTCTTTTGTGCAACTCTGTTTACAAAGATGTTAAATCCTTTCCTCTCCAGGCTTTTCTCCTTGCTCTGTGTACTTGTGCTGGATAGGCATGGTACTCACCTTATGCCCTCTTCAACTTCTCTCACAGATTCACAAAAAAAATCTAGTAAAATGGGATTCACCTGCATATATATTATATGGGCCTTTGTTCTGAAAAATTGGGTGTTGTGAATGGATATTGCTAATCCAGCAGTGTTAAGAAGACTATTTCAAGAAAAAACAAAGAAGTCTTTTTAAAGCTATCTATCCATAGTTTCAGATAGAATTCTCAGCCAGATAATGCCATAGAGACTCAAGGCAACATTGAGCAGACATTAAAATCTGGATTTCCTTTCAGATACCACATCTTACGGGGACATCCAGAGTGTTATCTCATTTATTGCAACATGGCTACAATATGGATAACAAAAGCCCTCTTCTAATAATTAGGATGACTTGTCTGACTGTATTTTAGATGCAGTGTTATATAATCTTATTTCCATACAGTAGGAAACCAAAGCAAAATGTTGGAATTTTAACTTCTGGTCAAAGATCTTGCAGCAGCTTCTCAGAAGGTGCAAATATTTGCCTAGATTATTGTATTTACAATTCCAAAAATATTTCTTCTGTTGAAGGGCTGTGTACAAGACAGCACTCCAAACCATTTTTAAGGGAGTTTTGACATAAATGAAACTTTATGCTGGCATTGCAAGTGAAGTACTTGATTAATAAAGAGTTTCACTGTTTTCAAACACATATTCCATGCAGGCTCATTTGAAGAAAACCGCAAGTGGAGAATGCTTTACTGCTTCCAGTCACAAGGGGGTTGTGTATTTCAATCCTGCTTACACAGTCAGCTTACTTTGGAGCTCTGGTAGGAAAGAAACATGACCAGGAGAAATAATGCTACATTCAGTGACCCTGCCCTTAGAATCAATTGGCCTGATGGGAGAACTTTTTTTCTCTCTTTTGCTACTGTTTTCTTAGTTTTTAACCTTTTAATACTTAATATTTCTTGAAAGACCATCTTTAGAGAAATGTCTACTGTTCACAGACTAGAAGTACTGACTGAAATGGCCTTCTGACACTGAATGGGAAGGTGAGATATATCAACATTTGATGTATAAGCTATGTACATATTCATAGTCATCTAGAGATGTTTTGGGGTGATTTATTATTTTCTGATATAAATATTGGTGTTTAAGTATATAGTTGAGATCTTTGCATTATAAAGGGATAGGTCTTCAACTGCAGTGACAAGTGAAAGGAGAGGACAATCAGGTCTAATGAAATCTGCAGAGAATTCGAAAAGTCCTGAAAATCTTGAAAATAAAAAAAAATTATATTAATTTCTAATAAGCAGTGAAGTAGACACCCATTAGGCTTGGATTTCTGGCTGTAACCCTGTCTCTAGGGTATTTCAAAATATGAACAAAGCAGTAGAACACACTTTGTGGTTAAAGTGAAATGCAAAGCAAAGATCATTACTTGTGTTTTCTCTTCCCATAAACTCTTACTGTCAGGCAAGGAAGGAATAGAACTGCTCCAGTCACTGGTGCTGCTTCCTGGCTGGCTGGCACGTAGACAAGATGGATTAACTGGTGATGATCACTGACTGCTGGTGAAGCTGCCATTACCTATAGGGTATATTTAAAATGATGATTTGCAACAGTGTTTTTAAAAAGAGCTTTTAACTTCGTGCTCACACAGTAGCACTGATAACCTTTTCCTCCAAAGACAAACACTGAGCATGGTTTGTTATGGCAAGGTAAGCATCTTGCTGCCTGTCCAAGCTCCATGAACAAAACAAGGCTGCCCTTACAAGAGCTCCTGGTTTTGCTTCAGCCTCCCAGTCACACACTGAAAGTCTGGGCAACTGTGCCCTTTGTCTTCATGCATGAAAACAGGGCAGATAAATGCAATCGTGTCCTGTCCTGTCATACAGCTCTTTCACGCTTCTTTCAGCAAGGGCTAAAGCTCTTAAGTCAAGATTCAAAAGCAACTCTTAAACTAAGCAACCACTTGATATGTCTGATTAAGTATACTGAAACAAACTGTTACAAGCAATGACTAATTTCTGCTTTAAGCTTCCTCTCTTTCTCAGTGTTCTCAAGTATTTACTGTTCCCCACAGTGATAACTTGTTTCTTTAGAAATGAAACATTACCACTGAATTTCTCTCCAAAGACCATAGTTATAATGCACATTCTTTCCACTTTCAGGTATTCTTCTGAACCACAGTGCTCTAGAGACAAGTCCATAATAAAATAAAAAGTCAGAAGAAGAAGAAAAAAAATTGATAGGTTTTGTGTCTGAATACATAGATATATTTTCACAATTTCTATGATTTAAGTTCTAAAATAAAAGTGTCTGACCAAGTACAGGTTAATTTTAGCTTTTTCAGTTTGGAGGGACTTGCTTACTAAAGCTTTAACTGATTGGTTCTTGGGAATGGCTAGACCATTTCTAGGTAAGATATACAACAGTAACATCAGTTTTGACTTCAAACACCCTTTCTAACCTTCTCCACATGACAGTACTTCAGAGGATAAGGTATTATGGTCATCATTAGACCATACCAGCTAAGTGAAAGAAACAGCCCATATCCAGCCTATCATAATGCAAATGAAACCTGCAGTGGGATGTTTCTCTACTCTTATTTTGCTTGAGCACACACCATCATTACTCCTAGTCAGTGGCAGGTGCTTTATTTCAATGATAAAAGTTTTCTTCCTATTTTGTCTACCTGTTACCATTATTGGATTTGCCCTGTCAAAAATCTTTTCAGTCAGCACTCATGGTATTGCATCTGGATACTGTGTGCAGTTTTGGGCCTCCTCATGCAAGACAGATGTTGATAGCCCAGGAAACATTCAGCAGAAGAGAGCCATGATGGTGGACACTTGCTCCTGGAGGAGAGGTTGGAGAGTCAGGGCTGTTCAGCATGGAAACAAGCAGTATCAGGGAGTCCCAACAGCAGCCTCTACCAGTGCCCACAGGGAGTTTTCAAGGAGATGTAACAGGCTGGGCAACAAACAGAGGTCATAAACTGAATGAGGAAAAGTACAGACTTAATGAAAGGGAAAAGATTTCAACATGAGTGCAGCTAGGTTGTGGAGAAGGTTACTCAAAGCTGCGTAGTCCCTACCTTTAGGAGTTTTCAAGACCCATCTGCTACTACCCTGAGAAGTCTGTCTGAGCATGAGCTGATCCTGCTTTGAGCAGAAGGTTGGACTGGAGACTTGCCAAAGTCCCTTCCTTTGATTCTGTGTGTCTGAGTCAGCCCTGCAAATTTAACTCTCTGGTTTGAGGCTAAATTCACAGCTATCTGCCAAGTGAAAATCAACACATTTGATAGAGAAAGCATGAGAATACAATAAACACAGTACCTCATCATGCTCTTGTTACTGAGATACTCTTCAGAGTATCATTTTGGAAATGTGGACTTTGGAAAATCTGAATATTTCTGAAATAAGATGCATGAAGTCACATGTACTGTTACTTAAGGGACAGCCCTTTCTTGGGAATATTTCCACAAAAATAACATTTCAATCTAGTATTTTACATAAATGAATTTCCCTCTTTATAAGAAAAATATTCAGGATAGAACAGGAAAATTCTTTTGTTTCTTTTCTGCCTCTTTTTGGTGTCATCAAAATACTTCTGAATCACATTCTCCTTTGAATATTGGGAAAGTCAAAGTAAATGCCATTCAAAAGATTAGGTATCTTAGGGTTGTAATCAGCATGCATGACTTTGTGTGACCTAAGATGGATTTTTATGTGGTCACTCCATTTTGCATGAATACTTTAAAACCAGATGTGTGTTTGATACAGTAGCAGAATTATGCTTTCCAGGAAAAAAATTATCAGCATCCATAATCATATTTTTTAAAGTCTAAGGTAAGCAGCTGAAGCCAGAGAAGGAAAACTTATGTAGTTTCTGCTAGACATAGGAGGTTATCTTCATGCTGATTCAAGCACATAACTTTCAGCTTAGCAATGCACTGGATTTATAAATGCAAAAGTATCATCTGAGGTCTCATAGCCAATATTAACTTATATAATCTGAAATCATATAAAAGACCTGTAAGAGATTTCAGGAAGCAGTATCAATTGTACCTGTGACATTTTCTGGCAGATGTTTATATACCCTTTCAGAAAAAACTGTTAATATGCAGTTTCATCTCCTAAGCAACATTTTCAGTATTTCAATGTCTTTACCAGTGACTCTTAATGTTATGTTGTAATTTTAGTGTGTTCTTTTTCTTACCCACACAAACATGCTTCAATCACTTCCTCTTTATAGCTGTCATTTTTATTCCAATGCCCTTTTCTATCTACCCTCATCTTTATCTTCCCACTTTAAAGCATTCCCAATTCCTTCCACAGTTCCTATTGCTAGTTATAGAATCATAGAGTGTCTTGTGTTCTAAGGAACTTTAACTATCATCTAGTTCCAACTAGAGTCCATGGGCAGGACACCTCACACTAGACCAGGTTGCTCCAAGTTGCATCCAACCTGGCCTTAAACACTGTCTTAATATTTCACTTTGCTGAACATTTATTCTGACTAATTGTTAAAACAAAATGGGGCATGTGAGGTCTTCTAATGAGGTGTGATGTTGAAAGAGATCAAATGAAAAGACACCTTTCTTAAAAACCCATTTAAAGCTCCAATAGAAAGAACAGAGTCATGCAACTGCAAGGGAATAATTATCCTTTCTTATTTTGTTTCTTTTCTAATATTACAGACATGCCGTTCTAATTTTTCTCTGATTTCAAGGGAAGTATTTGCTGTGGAATGTCATCTGGGAACAAAATTGGACTTCTAGAATCAAGCTGTGGAATATCTACAGGGTAGCATTTATGTCATTGCAGAGGATGAAGCATACCCTGGTTTCTAATAGTTTGTTCTTGCTTGTGTGAATTTTCATCCAAGAAAATAGGGATAGCAAATTATTTTTTATGTTTAATACCAAGTATAGATCTATATGTATGAATGTATATATTATTGAATATATATTATACATATGTATACAGTAATGAATAAGAAACTGTTGAGAAAGGACAAAAATTAAGGCTGAGAAGAACAAAATAGGTGAATTGACAAGTCTATGAAGTCAGGTCTTCATTGTTTCACAGATCAGGTGTCAACTCAGAGCAGGATTTAGCCAAAAATAATTGCCAAGCATAACTCTGCCTCTTCAGAAACAGAGCTGTGCAAATAATTACTATTGATCTGCTGATATTTCAGCTGTGGAGTCCTAAAGTTTTGACTTAAAAGTTAAATACCACATCAATATTCAAGAGGATATATGAGATTTTTTATACCTTCCTCCAGACCACCCAGGTATAGATAGAATGATGAGTAAAGCATGCATAGCTCATAGATGAACAGAAACAACCTCCTCAGAATAACCATTAACTCACACATTAAGGCTCTTCTCAGGGAGGAATTCCACTTTTAAAATTTGACATTTCAAACGAGTGGAAAGAGGCTTGTTCCTAAGGCATTTATTCTATCATGGTTGCAGCTCACAGGTCAGAGACAGAAACACTTTTCCAACTAACCTGGAGAAATAACTGGAGGCAGAGGCTCCTCTGTCAGAATAGCAGCCACCATTCCTGATCATGTATGTTCCACTGGAAATTGTTCGGTTTGTATAGTCTGAGATAGAACCACCAACATGTCACGTCCTTGAACCTGGGAGACATTATTTAGAAAGGTAAGTATGCCTGCACAAAACAAACTGCTTGTTTCTCAATTTATGGCAAGATTTAGCCTCCAATCACAAAGCAGCAGAGCAATGGCTAGAATGGTCAAAAAATTTTCCTCACCTTAGGAAAGGAAACCTTTTTAGAACACCTAGTATCTTTTCCAAGCAGATTGTACTTCTTCCTTTGTGTTTTTGATTCTCCATTTTTA
Organism: Cettia cetti; assembly: GCA_013401135.1. NCBI lineage: Eukaryota > Metazoa > Chordata > Aves > Passeriformes > Sylviidae > Cettia > Cettia cetti. Next base: position 17,286 of record VZUI01050235.1, read on the forward strand.
ATTGTCCATAGGAAGATGAGTTGAACCAGGGTTTCTGGATGACTGCAGTTGCACAGCTGGGTAACAAACAGATGTTCTTGATCAAACAGAACCTCCTTCTCTAACAGCTTGGAAACTACCACTACTGCTTAAACTATGCCACATACAATAAAAATATCTTAAACCATATATACCTCAAGTATTCAGTAAATATTAAGTAGAAAAACAAAAGCAAGAGGTCTACCATATGTGTACCATTTGGCATTTATTACTAGATAACTTGTAACAGGATTTAAAAGTCATTTATAGAAGCAAGAGCAATGGAAAGCACTAGGTTGAGAACAGGGATTTCGACAGAGGGATACTGAGCTTTGTAACAAAGCCTCAGGCACCCTTTCACCAAACAGACATTTAGACTCCCTCATATAACACGAGAGCAAAGTGCCTGAGCAGCCACCAGACTCAGGAGCCATTCTAATATGTCTGTTAAACTGGGGACTGTGGCAAGCAAGGTAAGAGAAAAAAACTATTAATACAGTATATGCTTAAAAAGGACACTGAGCAACTCTTGGCTTTCCAAAGTGCTAGTACAAAATTCCTTCAGAAAAGCAAGACTCAGGGCTCCCTATTATTTGGGCTGTGTCAAGTAAGAGTGAGCTACATGAAGAGTATTCACAGGGGTGGTACCTGAAAGTTGAATAGTAATACACAAAGAAACTCCTAGTGTCCTGTGTATGTTGCCTGCAAGATTCACTTGTAATTTTAGTCCTTAATTTATAAATTTTGTATCCAAGAGCTAATTTTTCCTGTCTGATTTCAGCTACGAACTGTTATTTTTAACTTATTGTTTCACATGAGATATTTGTTTTCCATATTTTGTGACATGTTTTGTATTGAATCGCATAGCAGAGTTCAATCAGCTGTTTGGACATAGCTGTTGCAACCTGGTCTGACATAAATGTCATTAAAATTAAACCCTTTATTCCATGTGTCTTTAAGTGTATCTGAGGCATGAATCTCCTTGCCAATGCACAGTGAATTTCACCTGACCTGACTTCAACTGTTTCCCAAAGTCTGAATAACAAATTCAAGCCACCTAAACAAAAACATACTTTTGAATTCAGAAAATTAATTGTGAACAGATTTTACATGCTCCCACTAGTCCAAATCTTATTTTTACTTTGGAAACTCACTTTTAAGAAAAATGGCTATAGGAGTGTTTAATAGATAAAGTAAAACTGTCAAAAAAACCAGTCAAGAGCTCCAGTAACATCGTGTACCCAGGAAGTAAACTTGAGCACCACTAAGAAGACAACAATGCAACTTAACCCAACAGGAAAAAAGGGGGGGAAAAAGAACAGTGAAAGACAAGAATTATTTAATTTGTTGTCACACCAAGATTAGTCCCAGAGCTGGCTGACAGATTATCCAGAGTGAGAGTCAAGCACTGCAGTGTATTGTAAATCAAACTAATCTTATAAAGTACTATGGAATAACCATAAATTACTGACAGCCTGCAAAAGGTCATCTCATGAACTGCAAAGAAGCATTTTAATTTCATTTTGGTTTTGTACCTAAACTTCATTCCTTTCACATCCTGTCTTGTTTTGTTCTATTTTGTTTTAATCTCTGCAAAAGAAAAAAGGCAGAATTATAACTGCTGTACTTCACAAAGCCTGTGACCCTGTCATACCTGGCCTGAGAATGACAACCTAACATCACAAAAGAAAGGTTGCCAAATACAGCAATTCCCTGTTGCTGTTTGAAAAGATAGTTTATGACAGATCTAACAGATTTAGGTGAATACTGTATCCTGCAAGCCGGAAGAATGTCACAGAATTATTTTTGTCTCAGAAGTTAATGAACTTTTTTTATCCTGATACTTAAAGCCAGCACACAACCAGCACACTACACAGTCCCACTGAATGTGGGGCTTTACAAGCTTCTCACATCAAACATAATTTTAGATAATTTCATGATATAGTTGCTTTTTTGAACATAATTTATCTAAAATGTATTAAAAGTAGTTACCTGGTTCCAGTTTCTCAACTGCTGTGTGTGCAGTGCGCTCTGCCTTATCCTTTCCCCCACTGAATCTCAATGCTGATGAGTAGGAGGAGGCTGAATGTGCCCTTGGATATGAGCAGATGGAGGCATGAGTGGGCAACATGCTCAAAGGCAGTGCTGCTGCTCAGAGGGACCCTGACAGGCTAGAGGAAAGGCTTCAAGACAATAATTTCATAAAATTCAACCAGGACAAACATAACATCCTACACGGGAGAGGGACTGGCAACCCTGCACCAGGACAGGCTGAGGTGTGGCTGTCTGGGGAGCAGTCCTGCTAAAAAAACTTGGGAGTGGTGGAGGGCAGCAGATATACAACAGCAGCAATGCCAAAAATATGCAGGACTCTATCAACTGGGTCACAGTGAGCAAAAGGATTATCCCTGTTCAGTCAGTGCTCAGCAGGTTGCCCCTCAGTGCTGCTTTCAGTAACAGCTTCCCTAATACAAGAAAGGAATCCCTAGGACGTGTTCAGGAAAAGACAACCACAATGGGAGGGGGCTGAAGCAGGAGCACTTGACCTGAGAGCTGAGGGACCCAAGAGCAGCACACAGTATCTCAGCACACCTGAGATACCACCAGGGAGAAGGCGTCGGGTTCCTTATGGAGGTGCAAAGTTAAGGAACAACAGAAAGAGGTCATAAGTAATGTTGATCTTAGCCTTTCCTTTCATAAACTTTTGTGACTTAGTGTCAAGGGACTTCAAGTCTAATCCATCCTCCTTTGTTTTATTAAGACTATCCAAGATCCTGACATTTTCCTAGTCCTTATGTCCCTTTGATCAGATACTGGCTCTTATAAACCTTAAGTCTTTAGCAGTCATCCTACCCTCCCATAGCTTGGTTCCCTTTGGCTAAGGCCCAAGCTAAATTTCCAAATTGCTTTTTGCAACTTACTGCCCCCTGCTAATTGCCTGTTAAGGATGTATTCCTCTTCTGCATGTGGTGTTGTTGCACATGTGACTATTTGAAAGCCTCTTTTTCCTTAAATGCCTCCTCTTCACCCATGGAAGGATTTTCCTACAACAGATAATAAAAAGCCAATCAGCCTTTAAAATAAGCCTCCTTTCTTTCCCTCAACATAAATTGCACATTCATGCTTTGCTTAGTTACTTAACCTCCTCTCCTCTGAGTTTGTTTACCACTCTTACAGCTTTTCCTGTTTATTCCTCAGGCTCTTAGCATTTAAGAAAAAACTTCCTAGTTATTTAATTTGCCTGCTACTCAGGTTAGATTTGGGGTTTTTATGTGAAACCACTTGGAAAGAAAATTTGTAAACTCAATTTCAAATTTTAAACTAATTGCTTGTTCTTTGAGACAAAATCTTACATGAGGGTTTTGGGGTTGTTGGTTGTTTTTTTTCTACTAATAGGCACGGATCTAGCCCTAGTTTAAAAATAAAGCAATTCAAGTAGTGATAAAAAGAAAGGTGTTATGTGAAACTAGAATCCATTAGTGTGTCCTAAAACTAAACTCAGTTTTGAGAAAAAACACTGAAAGGTTTTGATACAAGTAAAAGCAGCGCCGCAACTCAATCAATTTGGATTTAACTCTTAAATCTACTGCTTTTAATAGCAGCAGCCATAAGGGAGAAGGTTAAGCTATTATAAAATATACATCTGGGGATTAAACTACTCACTAACGTCTCCATGTTAATTATACAAATAGCTCAATAGAAGTCCTTTTGGTCAGGCACATTCAGTGCTCTGGAGGTAAAACCACTTAGGCATTATTGCAGCAGGCTTTATAGCCATCATAATGTAATGGAAGCTTGCTCCCTTCATTAATTCGAGTTATGACTTTTTCTAGATGGCTTGAAGGTAAGTGGTGATATCAGTGTGGCTATGCCACAAGCATATGCACTTCAGGAATTAGGAAAAAAATATCGCCACTCACCCCTTGCTAATTTTGCAATTTCCTTTTAAGCTGTTGCACCACAACCTCATAGCAGCATTGCTCTTTTTTTTGTCCAGTTCAACTTTCTGTCTGGGTTATGAGATCTTGGCTGAGTAGAAGAAAGGTGGCCACTTCTGCATGAAAATTGAGTGGGTTTTGCTGATCACTGAAATGTCGACTTTGCTCAGGAACGTAAGAGTTTACATTTCCTAGGTAATGGGCACCAAAACCCCTGAAAACTGGGATAAAATTATATGCAACTTTTATGGTGCAGGCCTATGAAGCCATTTATAAAAATAAGCTGGGTTTTATATGATTGGTAACAAAAATACATAAAAATGTTGTTTGCCCCATATATTGGGAAATATCCTGTCTTGGCACTCTGCAACTGGTGACTCATAATTTTACAGTTTTTACTAAAATAAAAATGAAATTAAAAAGTCCACATTTTCAAAGAAGTACAGAAACATAATATTTATAGAAGATCATAAACAAGTACTCTGTTAATAGCTGTTGAACTTTGTTTAAAGAATAACAGACTAACATTTCCAAAGTACTCTTTTCTGAGATTGAACAGGATTTTATTCAAACTGTTGCGGTAACTAATGAAAAACAAATGAGATTTCCAAACAGTTTTGACTGTTAGGGGTGTGATGGCAATATCATTGCTTTTTGCACTTACAGCTGCTGCTTACACTGAAACTACCTATTTAAAACATAGTGTCATTTTATACTTGAACTCTTGATCTGCAATACTGAAGGGCCAGGCATATTGAAACCAGACTGATGCAACCCCAATTTTGTCCTTATGCACAAAGGCTCTTTGGCTTCCAAATTTACTTAAAACAACTGCCAGCTCTTGCATAAAAAGTATCATGATGTTCTTGAGAGGCTGATGCTCTCAACAAATATAGTCAGAGTGCTTCTTGTGCTTGTCTTGTGCTGCATGAGGATCTGGGCACAGACCATGCAACTCCCCAAGCACCAAAAGCCATTGGAGTCTCATGAACATTCAACAGAAGAGGCCTGATTCATCAGAGAGAAGAAGATAGCAGCAGCTGAACTAAACCCCTTAAAGGCATTCCATTAATATACCTGAACAGAAATTAAATTGAAACTGGAAAGATTTTAAAGGCTGAAATTTTTATTTTGCTACTGAAGTCAGAAATTTCCACAAAATCTTCACATTCTGCCTATTGTTAACTTTAATAATACTCAGAATTGTTTAATTGAAACGGAGTTCGATAATTTCCACATACAAATATATTTTATGTAGCTCACAATTAAAAAAAAAAAGTGAATGTATTTGCAAACACTAAAAAAAATCAAGTGGAAAACACCTATATTTGATGCCACATCATCTATATTATGAAAGGCGTCCAGAGAAAAGTGTAAATATTGATGAACTGAGGAAACAGATCTCGTGTTGTTTTTTCTGTATTATTAAATTCCAGGGTGGTTCATTTTTCATGCAGACATATCTGCTAAGAGTCCAGATTTTTTTACTCAAATGGCCGCAGCAGAAAATGGCCTCATGAATTATAAACCATTATAATTTCTGGTCTCCATTTTACAGCTCAGACAATATTAAGAATTCAAATTGTTCTGAATCCTGAATTTCAGACATTTCAGATCCACTGTTCAAAAGAGGAAGAGCTACTGCTTAAGAAGAGTTTAATTCTTTGATGTTGAATTCAGTAGAAATTTATCAATCACAATAATGAAGTCAAATTTCACCTATGAGTTTGTTTCTTTTTTTTAAAAAGGAGCAACCAACACCAGCAACTAAAAGTTAAAAAAACAAACACACAAAAAAGAAAAAAAAAGGAGCAGAAGTGGAAAACAAATACCAAGCTCAACTCATCTAAGACACTTCAAATGTTTTAGATAAAGGTCAGGAGACAAACATCAAAGGTTGTTGGAAAGACAAGTGATCCCTGAGATTAACAGGGCTAATGCATTCTGGCTGTGTCCATTAAAGCTGCAGTAGGGAATTACCAAGCTCGTACTATATTGTTCACATATTATTCTGCAAATTAAAGCACATTTAGATTTCATTAGTTCCATTGCAGATGACACTTGATCCTTCCAGGTTCTCAAGTCCATCTCTGCCTTGATTTATATTTGCCATAAATATTTTGAAGTAGGGCAGATGTGACCACACAGACCCTCACTACTATTTAGATGGGGGCTGCATCTACTGCTGGAGACAGATGCGCTCAATAGGAAAATAATCTCAGTCATGTTACTATACTAAACCTTGATATATTCCAAACCTTTTAAAACACCTGCTCTGCACAGCTCTTAACAAACCCATATTAAAAAAAAAGCACAGAAATCACATAAAGGGAAGGCTAAAAGACAGTTATTTTACCCTTCCGTGGATACTCACAGTGAGGAGAGTGTTTAGCAGAACATGAAGTATATTCATAGCTCAATTTTTTAAGCATGTTTTTTCCTTCATGTTGCATCTGAATTTCCATTTAACCATTCAGGATGAAGAAGTAATGATAACTTAGAAGAATTAGAGGATGCAATTAGCCTGTCCTGCTACAGCCTACTGAATATTTTGATGATAGAATGTTAATACCAATTGAATAGTGTATTTGTATGTAAGAGAGCTAAACTCAAAGTCTAGTCCAAATTATAGCCAGGCTTATTACTTGAGTTATACTTGTGGACATGCTGCATACAGAAACTACTCTGTGAAACACCTTAGGCAAAGAAATCCTGCTTTATAGTGCATATAATCGGGAAAGTAAGGAAAGAAAATTTAAACTGTTATTTAAACAACTCTCATTCCAATTACTACTTTCCTCTCTGTCAGGGCCAATTATTCTCACTTGAGACATGACTAGCATTTCTAGAGGGTTTTTTTTTACAATGTATGGAGTGCCACACAGTCACTTTGAAAAGCCTGAAAAATAAATTAAACTACACAGGAAAAGGAGACTTACTAAACTTAAAGAGATCCTCTTATTTTGTCATACTGAAGTGTATTAAAATACAGAAGGACTTTACAATCAGTAAAGTGTTTTGGACATGCATTTATGTTTTCTCCTTAAAGTAACAGAGAGAAAATTGAAAACCAGAGCATTTCTTCCCCAGCATGTATGGCAGACAAGAAAGCAAGCCCAGGAATATTTTTCCCTTGTACAGAAAAAAAAAAAAAAAAAAAAAAAAAAAAAAAAAAAAAAGTTGAAATAGAGATACTGGTTATGAAATGAATTTGACATGTTAATTATATTGTCAGACTACTGACAGTCTAGAAGGCTCCATTACTCTTGCCATGAACAAATAAATAAAAGGAAAACAAACAAAAAGAGGTGAGCATTCAAAACTTGAGACTGTATTTTTGACCTGATTTATATGAGAACAGGTTAATTTTTTCTTAACATGGCATAAAAAACTATTAAAAATTTGCATTGATTCAACACTTACCAGAGAGGAGGGGAATTTGCCTCTTGGATAGCAGATCAGCAACTGCTTACTGGTTGTCCACAGCCTTCTTATTTGCTTGGTACTAATGCTACCCAAGTAGAATAGAAAATTCCCAAAACCATATGTACCTGGAGATCTTGTTTTGCTGTAAGTCTCTCACTTGTCTGACTCACACAGACCAGAGCTGCATAAATGAACCTGTGTTCCAAAGAACTCCTTCATCACACTCCATCCTGCAGGCAAGAAACACAGCAGGAAGGGAGATTTAATATATTTTATTTTAATGAATAAAAAGTAGTGACTTGATACTTGTTACTGTTTTGCCTGAAGGCCTCACAAATATTTTCCTCATAGCTTAGTCATTTGCATTATTAATGGAAGCACTGTCACTCATTAATTGGATGTCTGCTTTTACATCTACCCTCATGGATATAGAAAAGTTGTGCAATCAGTAGAATTTCATGCAAAATACTGATTTTTTTTTTTCTTGAATAGTCTTTTCCTTCTTTTTCCTAGATATTCCCATCTCCTTTAGTACTTACTTCGGTATCTGTGCCAATGCAAGTCGAGGTGCCATTACCGTTGATTAGTCAGTTCAGGCAGAACCCTTCTGGAGTGTTCAGGGAAATTCTGGCTGTGGAAATCTAACAGCTCGGACTGTGACTTTCCCTGCAAGATGTACCTGCATTCATATGCTTCAGCCACTGTATTTTTATTATACTAGCTCAGGAAAATGACAACTAGTTACAATCACACTTTGTCAGATTGAGCTCAGTGCATTTGCCTCAGAGTCTTAACCATGTAATATTCACCTTCATGCCCTGTGTGTGTGTTGCTTCAATTTAATTACAACCACTAATTTCTAATTTTCCTAAATTTCTCATGCATAAGATCAGAACTGCTTTCATGGACCTTCATCCATAGAGCTAGTCAGCAATAGAAAACCAAGTAAAATGCAAAACTTAGAAAAAATATTTTCTTCTGAAATTCATCCCAGACTGAAATTTCTAGAAATAAATAAAACACAGAAATAAAGAATTTGAAAATGTGGGGTAAAATAAGGAGTTGAAAAGTTACTCTTACATTTAGACATTAAAATTGGTTGGTTTGGGAAACCGAACTACCTCATGAGAAAATGAAGTCATAGGATTATTTCACAAGAAAAGAGATGTGCAGTAATTCTGCTATCTTTTGCAAAGGGCTAATGTATTTGACCTCATGGCAACACAGTCCCTTCCTGAGGTGGTTTCTTGCCTATATACAATTGACCTGAAGTTGCAATTTCATGATTTTGTCTCAAATTCCTTTGTTCAGCTGATTTCACAGTGTGTCAGTTTCATGTAAGGGATTCTCACTCATGACAGGTGACCACTTTCTATATCCACCTGATTTTAAAACCCAGCTCATGTATATGCTGTTATTGCCTTTCACTGAGGCCCAGATCTGAATGTAATAGTCATTTTCCTCCTCAGTTTTCATATCTACAGAGGTCCAGATTCCTTTCAGACTCCACACACAGGAGGAAGGATTTTATCTTTTCCGAGGGATTGCTCACAGGAGAGGCTCAGCTCTCTCAGCTCATCTTGCCTGCTGCAGATCCCATGGTTTGGCATTTCTCCCACTTTTGTCTGGCAGGTACTGGGGTTGCAGAGCTAAAACTAATGGCAGCTTTATCTCCATGACAGAGGTCAGGAAAGCAGAGTGTACAAGTGCATAATTCAATTTCTAGAAAGAATTGTACCAAAATTGCAATACAGTTCTGATCATTTTCACTACAAGATAAGAGAGAAGACGTGTAAGTGCACTTTGTTAATCTCACAGCTATTTTTGGAAGGAAAAATATACATTAAGAAATAGATAAATTCAGTTCTCTCTCAGTTTGCTGTCTATTGGACCACATAGATTATCATTCTTCTGTCACTCCTGTCTTTGTCTTGATTGTGTGGGTTTTCCTCATTAGAAAATAAATCTGAATAACAATGAAACCAGAATGAAAGTATGTATATCCCGGACTCTTTGTACCTCGAGATGGCCACAAAACTGGGAATGAATAAAATGGACTAAAGATTAAAGAGAAAAAAATCCATCAGCAACAGCCAAAGGTAAAGATGGGGTAAACTCAAGGTCACATCCCTGGCTGTGGTATGATGGCTTGATCTGCAATGTGCAGATGTACACAGGCAGACACAACAATCGGCCAAGTGTAATTTAGATTTGTGCAGAATGTTATAGGAAAAAGGAGAAAATATAAGAGAGCCAGTACCTTTGTGGGGTTTTGGGGCTTGTTTTTTGGTTTGGTTTTTTGTTGGGTTTTTTTGAGGGTTTTTTGTTTTTTTGTTTATTTGTTTATTTGTTTTTTGGTTGTTGTTGGTGGTGGTGTTTTTTTTTTAAATAGGAAATTGTTGCAGATGAAGCACAAGACATTCTATCAGGAGTTTCTTTAAACAATAAGGACTCTATTGACACTTTAACAAGGGGAAGCATTTCTCTGAATTACAGCCTTATTTAAACAGTACCCAACAGGCATGGTGTAAAGCAGGTAAGAGGTTTCTGATAGTTCTTATAGTATTATCTAAGTCTAAAGTCAATTAGAGCACTTCTAATTGAAGTATTGAAAATATATTTTTTTGCTGCCTTGCATAGTGTGTTTTTACAGCAAATATTCGTAGGATAAATCATTCTGTTAGGAAAAGGCATGATTCATTCTGCCCTAGGCAGACATCAGTGTCATTGTAAATGTGAAATTCATAGTAACTAGCACTGGTAAATATTTGCACAGAACAGTTTCCTGTTCTCTGACTACAAAAGTCAAGTTTTGGTCAAGACCCAGTTAATGCTGAAACCAAAGCTTTCTCACAACAACCATGCTGATATATCTGCTGAAGTTAGGAAGGCAGTTTGCATGACTGAGATGAGCAGAATCTGAATGGCTGATCAGAAAAACAGAGCTGTTCTACAGCAGGTCCTTGATAGCCAGGGCTTTGCAAAACCAGCAAATCCAGGATATTCTGTCAAAAGGTCAGATGTCATAACGTCCACTAAATGGATTCACACACAGACCTGTTTCGCCACTTCTTCTATTTTGGTCCACCATCTTCAAGAATGTTGTGCCAGCTGCGCAATAATGCAATTGCTGACATCTTTGTCCCTTTTTTTGCAGAATAATGGTAAAATGCCCATATCAGTGTTTACCTTTCTGTCAAGCACAGTATCTGCAGGGTTATAGGATTTATAACCAAGTTGAGAAATAGAGAAAAACTCAGAGATAATATTTTATTTTAAGTACCATCTGACTTACTCATTCCTGTTTATTTCTTGCTGATGGAACTGACAGCAAGGGATTTACACTGTTATTTCTCATGCTGATTACTGAGGGAACAGGCTGACTGTGCCCTGAGTTTTCCCTCCAGCTTCCTTTCTATGTCCTTGTTTCCTGATAGTTTCTCCAATTTAAGAATCTGAAGGAAATGGAATTTGGACCCAAATGTTCTCCTACATTTTCTGTTTATGTAAGTGTTTTTTTGATACTGCTGAGTATAATTGTTTAGGGATAGATTCACAGTGCAGAAAACCTCCAAGTGCTGCATAGCTGTGCCAATTTACACAGTAGAGAATTTGATATGATCTCAATGAAGGGAGAATAATGCTACATGCAAAAGAAATTCAAAAGTCAAGAGAGGGGCAGACTGGCAATAAGCTCAAGAGAATGAGAGGGGGAGGAAAAAAAAGCATATCAGAAGATATTGTTTAATAGCTCTGTAAGGGGCCAGCTGTAGGTAGTGGGGGAAAGACTGAAGTGTGAGCTAGTCTGCCCCTCTGTGTGTGTGTGTTTGGAGAGTGCATGTGATTCAGCTTCCTTGCTAATGCTGTGAGACAATTAAACAAGGTATTAGTCTTTGTCTCATGTACTGTGAATATAAAAGCGTTCCTGCCAAGCATTTCTGTTATGCCAAGTGTGAATTTATTTTACAGTATAAGTAGGAAAATAGTGCAATGAAAGACTCAGCATGCCATGACTACACATAAATTCAAAGGCACCATGAACCACATTCACTAACACTTGGATTAGATTAGCAGACCATTACCAACCTGGAGACCACTTGAATCTGGTTTATACCTGCCGTGTGTCCACACAGTCTATACTTAAATATTTACAGAGCAAAGCCAGTGTGGCCTTTTCTGTTTTGCTATATTTCTATAAGCAAAGCTAATAAAACTGTGGCACCAGAGGAAAAAAAAAAATAGGAAACTCCCTCTATGGTAGCTGTTTGGGATCACTCAAATGTCTGTGAAGAAGGGAAAATCCTCATTAACGAGCCAGGCAACCCCATCCTCACCATCAAACTGCAGTCTGGAACACCTCTGTTTAGTTCCAGTTCTTACTGGAAGTTGTCAGGCAAGCCAAATTATATGCACGAAACCTGGCAGTCCTCAGTGACCAGAGAGGGAGGAAAAGGAAGAGAAATAACAATTGTTTTGCCCACCTGGAAAGCTTGCCACTACAGAAGCTGAGCCAGAAACAGAAAGAAGACTGTGCCAGTCAGAAGAATCTGAACATCCTGCAATAATTAAACAACTCTTGATCACTCTTATTTGCAGAATAAGTAAGGTTCTGGGGAAAAGATGAACCATTTGAAGTATTTTTAAAACATACCATTCCAATATTCAGTTTTCACCAGGATATCTGGTCAGACAGTAAATACTGGAAGTCTAGTCACAAATATAGGGGAAGATAGAAGTGGATCCTCCCCCCTGCCCAGGTTCTGCCCTGGCTGAAAATACAACATTTCCATCCATGAAACACAAAGTAACCATGGTACAAACATTACCAGTTATGGCTCTCCACTCTATTGTGCAAGGCAATATCAAGTTGGGCTGCTCATCTGTATCACTTCTCTTGTCTGGTACTGACTGCACCACAAAAAATTGATATTTGTGTGATGCACCAGTCATATCTTCATAAATACATTACAAATGCAGTGTTGGATGGATGAATAAATTTGATAAAATTGTGGAGAAAAAGCCACATTTTTCAATTTCACATTTTTCTGAGAAAAGATTATACAAATTAATCTTTCATGTACAGATGCAATATGGAAGTGTCATCTACATAATTTGGACCAAAGTCCATATCAGTTTATAAATCTATTAATGTATCTATAGAAAGATATATACATACCTCTGAACGTAGCCTCTGTTTTCCCACTTTTGAGGAAAGCAGGCTTTTAGTAATAATGTCTCTGATGCCTGAGGTATTTACAAAATAAGCACCCACTATCAAAGGCCACTGAAATCCCTCCTAAACTTCTATCAGAAGATAGAAGATATAATTTTCTTCATATTTTAAATATAGAAGAGCATACAAAACATACCACCCAATCTCTCTTCTGTAGCTGAACATTGCTCCATGTCAAAGGGACTTCTGTGTCATAAACAGGATTACCAGGGAATAAATGATAAACTATAGAAAGAAAAATGTGAAACTATGTTTCTGTTACATTTAATCATCAGGGCATTTACTCTAGCACAAAAAGACTTTAGAAAAGCTCACCAATTCAATTTGAAAATCGGTGGTATAATGGCACTGGAATTATGTCCACACGTTTGAAAATCCCAAGATCTCATCCTTCTGGTAGCAAATGAAGCACTGTGACCAGTATTACACAGTCTACACTGTTTGCAATGGTCGAATTTAATTTTAAGTCTAGCAAAATAGATTTAAAAAATATTATAGTGTTGAAGCTACTGTTTAGTGTTTTGTCTCACACCTAGAAATTTTAAAATTAAGCCATCAAGGTATCCAAATAACACTAATTGTGACTAGTGAAGTATATATAAAACTTCCCTGAGAAAATGGGTTACATCCCCCATTAAACACATATTCCCACTATTTCTGAATGCAGTCAATCAAAATCACTTTGCTGACATGTTCGATATCAGAGGCTGAAAGAATGACCTCAGATATTTCTAGCAGAAATATCAAGGCCGTGTTGGATGAGGCCATGGGCAACCTGATCTAGAGCGTGGAATCCCTGCCCGTGGCAGGGGGATTGGAACTAGAAGGTCTTTAAGGTCCTTTCCAGCCCGAATCTTTCTATCTGTGATTCTATGATTATTCATGTAAGAAATAATAAGAAATTAATAGTCACACCATCTGGACAGAGCTCTATGCAATCTTCTACTAGGAAACATGCCACAGGCTTGCAACTTCATCCTTTTAATGGGAAAGCTCTTCCCAATTCCTTTCAGCCATCCTGCAGGCACCCTTTGTACTCATGTCCATAAACCCATGGCTGCCTTAGTCAAGAGGAGTGGGAAACAGGCAAGTGGTGAGAAACAGGACAAACCTGCATAAAAAGATCTCACCTGAGCTTTGTGTGTTTATAGAAAATAAGCTTGAGATTGATTTAATTTCTCTTAGAAGATGGCACAGATTTAGAGCAAGGAGTTTCCTATAGACCCCATGCTCTACTACCAATCATGGAAGTATATTTACCAAAATGAAGGTGTCAGCCTTTTAAAGAAGTTTAGCTTTTAGTGTTCAAAATCATTTTATTGAACATAAGTATGTTGGTAGAATTTTGTTAGAAAATGCTCATTTTGATAAAAGATGACACTTTTTAAATTTAATAATTAAATAGATAATTCTCATGATTTCAGAATGCATGTTTTTTAGAAGCTTCTATCGCGTGAAGAACAAATGGATTGATCTATCTTCATTTAGTGTGGAAAAACACAACTCTATTTATGTTAGCATTTCTAGTGCACAATGAAACATTTGAAAATGAACAGTAGCTTTCTTTTTTGAGCAGGACTTGAAATCAATTGGAGGGCAGAATTTTTGTATTAATAAGTGTCAATGAAGAGTTACTGCTGTAAAACAGAACAAAATGTATATATTTTAAATTATCACCAGTGCTGGAATATCAAACACTGTTAAAATGCAGCCTTTATTGCTCTTTAAATTTGCCTAAATAAAAAAACAAATTCCATCCCAAAGATATTCAAGGATTAACTAGAGCTTTCCTGTAAGAAATAGTTTTGTGGGTTTATCTGAAATTATGATGGTTAAAATGCAGGACCTTTATGACCTGCTCAATGGCAGGTTTACATTGAAACTGTTATAAATTATTACAGAGGTGAAGCCAATCTAAACAGTCCAACATAAATATATCTGCAGACATACTGGCTACTACATATTCTAAACACTGTCTGTATATGAATAAACAGAGCCTTCTAAATCATTTAAGAAAATGTATTTATTCATAAAATCAATAATATTTATTTTTGTGTTTGACAAAAAAGGTCTATTATACCTAACTTATTGGAGCTTGAAAACTTTTTAATGGATTCTTATGTGGTTTTCCTACATCTGATAATGGTTGAGAATTTTAATTTTTAATTATGTGAATGTTTCTAATAGTTTTTGTATTTGACTAATCCTTATCTATTTAAATTGCTATTTTATTAGATTTTACAAGTTAAAAATTTAAGTAAACATGCTGTACAGAGCTACATTTATTCAGCGCTCTGTCAGCCAAAACTTTTATCACACTGTAAAACAGACATAGGTAATATTGGGAAACAAACCTATATTTGTGTGTTTCTACTTTCATAACAGCAATAAAAATACATATTTTAGTTCATACTATTATAATAAGCAGCATTTGTGGCAGGAAAGGAAATGTGAGATGTTAACACATGACCAGACCCAGGGTATTCCATTTATATGCATGAAACCATACAGGAAAAATTGCAGACTCAAATAAAGTTTGTATAATGACACTGTTTGTGTTGCTTCCTAATTTCATACAATATTTAAAATATTATATCACATTAAAATTCCTCCTGCTAGCTTCCCAAGAGGAGTCCCAAAGTGCTTTGCAAGAGGCAAACTCTGTTCTGCATTAAAGAAAAAAAACCAACATGAAATTATATATGCAAAATTGAATCTTGGAAAACTATAGAACAATAGAAAACGGGAAGAGAGAAAAGCAGTCCTAAGATCTGCTACACTTTGCCTTGCAATTTGTTTTAGAGGAACCTGGCAGAAATACAAAGGCAGTTGTGAAATAATCTAATGTCAATTGCTTTCCATTTACAAATTGAGTTAACTCCAGAAGCCTGAGATTTAATGTGGTTTTTGAAACTCCTATTGAGGGGTTGTTTTTTGTTTTTTTTAATTATTGCAAATATTTGTTGTCTTTCTTTGCTTACTATATAAATACCCTGTATCCAATAAACATGGGTTACATGACATTTCTATACTGCTGTACTATTTATCTCCAGAATGTCCTTTAGAAAATTCCGTCTTGAACCTGCTGTGTTATATGAAACAAATAAATAAAAAGAAAATAAAGCTGCCTTTTTGTTTTGACAGTAATACAACCACAGATTTCAATCTTTCATGTCCCATATCTTTC
Organism: Cettia cetti; assembly: GCA_013401135.1. Classification (NCBI taxonomy): domain Eukaryota; kingdom Metazoa; phylum Chordata; class Aves; order Passeriformes; family Sylviidae; genus Cettia; species Cettia cetti. The sequence continues at coordinate 33,088 of VZUI01050235.1, forward strand.
TAAGTTCCCAGCTATACTCATCCGCTTTATTATGAGTTGCTTGTGAGAGCCATACATTTTCAGAGAGCTAACAGGAACTGGAAGCGTTATTCTTGCAGCTATCAAGTATTGCCTTTGGTTGTTCCCATTGGGGAACTTCCCATTATTGATGCTGTTGAATGTTTGTTGAGAAAAGAGTTTGATTCAGTCTCAATAGAAGTAACTAGGGAGCTTTCTGCATTCTGCTGGATAGCCAGGAAAGGTCTGAGGAAGGTAATAGCTCTTTTGGGTCAAAGCTGCAATCCCTGAAGAGCTGCTGGATAAGGTATGTTTGGGGTCAGATTTCCTTTGATAAAGTAGAGCAGTTACAGGTAAGCTGTAAGACTGAGAGAGAAGTAAGGGAGTGTTTTAAACAGGAAAGGATCCCTCCCCTCCAGCCCCGTGCTGCAGTCTGGATCCTGGTCTGAACATCCTCCCTGCACAAGTCTCCTGTTTCTACCCAGCTCCCTCAGCCGGGGTGGTCGGTCTGGGAGAGCCCCAAAACACAGACACAGAGGCAGAGCTGGCACCAGCCCTTCCCAAATTTCCTGCCCTGCCTGGAACTGCCCCACGCAGCCCTCGAATCTGATAAAATGATTAAACAGAGCTGTGAATACAGCGGGCCTTTGCCGGCCCACAGGCTCTGTTAGCAGCATCAGCGAGCCAGGACACTCGGCTATTCCACACCCTCGTTCTGGCTCCAGACAAAACCCGTGCGGGGCAGCGGCAGCTCCGAGGGAGGGATGGCCCCGCTCCGGGCGGGTTTGATGAGTGAGGTGCTGAGCCATGAGCCACCAGGAGCCGCCTTCCCTCGCTACTGTACGCACGCTGCCCCGGGAAGCTGCCGGAGATAGCCCCTGCCATGGAATAAACAGCTGCCAGCGTCCCTGCAGCTCTCACCCCGTCCCGCCGACGGGAAAAGGAGCGCCGCCGGCGCTGCTGGAAAGAAAGGCTCGTTTTGATCCAAGCCAAAGCAAGAAAAGAGTAAAGAAGGTGAAAGACGGCAAATAAAAAGATAAAGCTATTAAGTAGCCGCTCGTACTGAAGACCTTAAATTTAAATATAAAATGCATGGATTGGTATTTAATTTAAAAAATAGAAAAGTAAGCGAAATTGATTGAAATATAAAGAAAGCGACATTAAGGGAAATTTATTTCTTAGTAAATACACTCCAATTGTTTAACGAGTTTATTTTTTGGATGAAAAATATAAAAGTCTCCCCTCAAGGGTGGCAGAAATTATTTTATAAAAGAGAAATAGCGAGAAAAGCAAAAAAGAAACAAAATAAAAAATGCAGAGGGAATAAATAATCTTTTGTTTAAAAAAAAAGACAAACAAATAAAGAAAATTAAAGCAAAAATAAAACTCTGTCTTTATATGCTCTATAAGGTTTTAAGAGAGTACATTGCAAATAGCAATTTTTCTTAAATTGCCTGTGATGTTAATTTAGGGATTAGCTTCCTGCTCATAGGCCACAGATACTCTGAGTGTGCTCCCCACTCCGTGGCAAAAGCTGTGGTGCTCCCACAGCTGGACAACTGTAATTTTATCATATTTCCAAGAACAGATTATGCTTGCAATATAAACATCTGCTGTTGGCGTTGAATTGTGCAAATTATAAGACAGGCAGGAAATCATGTGTGTTGTAAGTGACAAAAAAAGGTTTTGTTCGGATTTCTGTAGCTGCTGTTCTGGTTGGTACTTTTTGCCTTCTGCTATCCTTTAAAATCAGCCCAGAGATCAGCCATCAGCTACAGAAATACATTAACAAACTTCAAACGTGTCCTCAGCTACAGTGGGAGGAGCAGGATTTCAACAAGCCCCACTTTTCACTGACTGAAAGCATTTTTTTCCTCTGAGCGAAATGTTGCAAAATTTAAATGTTCTCTGATAGGGGAAAAAAATGTGAAAAAAAAAGTCTGAATGTGAGTCAAGTGAAGGCTGGCAGGGAGCTGTCTGACAGTATAAAGGCTCATTTGTCATCTCAGGGGAGTGTTAATTCCAGCACCTGGTTACAGCAATTTAAATATCATCAAGGTTGTTCTGTCATAGCTGGTTTAAGGCTAATTGAAATCAATTGTTAAACATTTTAGGTTTCATTTTGCACTGGAAATTTCTCAAAATAGGGATTTTTCAGTAAGATTTAGTTGCCAAGGGATTTTTGGTTGAATGTTTTTACAAAATAAAACACTTCCATGTTTTGGTTGCTGTATCACTTTTTCTCTTTTGTTCTCCCTTTCTTTTCACTATTTCTGTAAGCTCTCTGAAATGACTAATGCGCTTGGGCTTTTTAAATCATCCCTATAGAGACCAATATTGTATCACTCCACATCATAGTGTTTCTTGTTTAACAAACATGCAAAAAAAAGAGAAATCTAAAACACCCTCTTTTTTTTTCCTTTTTTTTAGTGGTCCAAAATGGAAATCACACATTAATGGAAAAAAAAACCCTAAAGCACTGGGAACAATAACAAGTATTTTTGCAGTAATATCCCTGTTGATACAGCCATAAGACCAGCTGAAGGCAAGAGGAATAATAGTTCTTACACCTGGAATATTAGCAGGAATGGTTCTATTTAAATAGATCAAAACTCTGTTTCAGTTATCTAATTAACAGTTAACCAGCACTGGTGTTGAATACACATCCTTTTCTCCACACGAATGACATGATAATATTTAATCACTCTACACAAATAAAAATTGGATTATTTATTAACAAAAACTCTACCAGTTCCTTCAGTGAGACGACGTCCTTTCCCCTAACCCTTGAGCAGGTAATTTCAAAGTACCCTAAGGCTACACATCCAAAGAAAAAATAAGCAGTAACAGCCAACCATCAGTGTTAACTAATGTGGTGCATTTCTATATCAGATGGTACTTACAGGTGATGTTTGTGTGACATCAGACTAGACTGCCAGATCGCAGCTTTATTGCATCATGATGACCTTGAAAACAGAATAAAGTTTGGCCATCTAAGAATTATTGCATCCGGGCATCATTTATTCTTTGTTGGGAGGAGAAACTAAGTGGTCTCAGCAGCAAGGGATAGATCTCTGCTTTCCTTGGCTAGAGAATTTGGCAATTTGAAGTCTACAATATCTAATTTGCTTTATGGAAAAACAAAGTTTTAGCTCTTCTGGAATGAGTGACATTATACTGGCTGTGGGCTTTCTCATTTTATGGGTTTTTCCTGTGTCCAGGAGCAACAGACATCACTGCACATGTGCACATTCCCATCAAGGGCCAATAATATCCTATATTCCTTACAGTCAATCTATTGATCTCATTTCCAGCTTGACTTTTCCAAACCAGAACTTCAGTTTACCCTTTGTTTTCTATATAATATTACTATTTGAACTTTCAGTCTATACTTGGCAAAAGAACTGAACTTGCAAAAAAGAAAAAAAAAAGCATAAACTTGATTTATTTTTTTTTCTTTCCAGAATGACCTAAAAAATCAGAATATTCATAAGCTCTTCAGTTAAAAGTGAGTTCTAAAAATCATGGAGTCTGAACAGTTGAAAGGTTTGTCTAACTGATCTATCAAAATCACCTTGGGTCACAATGTGTTCATCTGACTTAGTATTGCAAAGGTTCCTCCTTACCTGAGTTGATCAAAAGGTTGTGTCAGATTTCTAACATAAAATGTGTGTACTCTGTTTCACAGAAGTAAATATCATTTCATCAGGCAATTTTCTGTGTCTTCACATACCAATAAATCATTTTGTCTAATTCACTATTAATCTGTACCAATAATTTCATGATGATAAAGTTATGCTGTAACTATCAGAATGCATGATCACCTTTAATGTAAAAGGGATTTCCAAAAATTTTTACATATATATATATTTACATATATTACTGTAAAATCAATATTGTTATTTTATGAAGAGAGCAAAGAAACTAGGGAAGATAAAAATAATACAGAGATAGAAATTATTTAGGAAGCTCATCAGTAATCAAACTGTATGACACTTGGAAGGCAATCTCTCAACCACAAGCATGAATATTTGCAGTCAGTCACATGAAGGCAGATGCTGATGTGGAAAATACTACATTTTTCCATAATTAGGTATCTGAGGACTATAATTATCATCCAAAGGTGTGGTCTGGTTCTGAGAAGCAAATGACACCCAGCTAGACAAATGTGTTTAGCATTTCTGATTAATTAATTTTAAAAATATATTCAAAAAGTAAGTCTATTCATGAGTACATGTGCACACAAACACACAGAGGCTGGCACTGAATTAAAGGTGAGACGGACTTTTCCAGATAAAAATGCATAAAACATTTTTTTCTGTTGAAATGTAGATTAATATGCTATTTTTTAATTATTTATATAAAAGTTGTCAGAAAATAGAAATCACTAGAGGGTATGCTAACACCAGTTAGTCTAGCATGGACAACAGCAAAAGAAGCTACACCTTGAAACAGGCAAAAGAAAATGGCCATGGGGGAATGGCTGTGGACTCTGCACTCTGCTTCTCTAGAACCTCAGGGCAGATGGACAGGGTCCAGTTTTGGGTTTCAAACTTCCAACAGGAGGGTTTTGCTTCTAATGTGCTCATACATGGAAGAGTATAACGGAATCTCATTTCAGCTCTATCTGTTGTTATCTGATTACTGCTTGTGTTGGATCACAGCACTTTTCACACAGTGCCTGGCAATACCCTTTGCTCTCAGTACCTTCTCAAATAATGGCAAGGCCAAACATGCATAAGACATGGTCATCCTCAACCATGCAGAGTCCCATTTACTTCATTTGCTTATTTTCTAAAAAATGTCCATGTGTACTCAAATGCTTTGCTCACCTGTAACAAAGAATTAAACCTCACCCAAGAGTGAAGTCTAAAAGGGACAAGTTTTAAGAAAGACACCTGCTACACACAATGCCAAAATGCTCAGTGTTATACAGAAATTTTAGTGAACACACTGAGAGGAATAAAATATAATGGGAGCCATGAAGCCAAAGAAATTACCATTCTTCCAAAATACAACTTATTTATTTCAAGATATCTTAATCTTCCATCACTGAAATAGTTAAGTTGTATGTACCATAACCCCAGCTATGTTTTCATTGTTGCCTTTTGTTAATCAAATAAAGACCTGTGGAAAAACCACAAATTCAAAAAAGAAAAACAATATTTGTGATCCAAGGATGTTTCTTTCCTATGAAGCAATTATTTTCATAAGGCATGTCTGTACATTTCTTTTAAGATTTGTAGGGTGTGAGGGATTGTCCAACTCCTGTCATAGCAAACTGTTCTGTTGATAGTCTTTATTAGAGGAAGTTACATTCAATGCCTGGGATCTGTAGGAACAGTTCAAGTAACTATAACAAGCTTACTTCAGTGTTTGGATTGAAGTATATGCTGATGCTTAATTAATTAAGTTTTGTATTATCTCTTTGATGGAACAGTTAGCATTTATTTGAATATTTTCTCCTGTCTGTACGCTATAAAATTGTGTATATTTATATACATATTGCATATATGCTTGTATATCATGCTTATACTATATATAACATAGTTAGATAGATGATAGATAGATGATAGATAGATAGATAGATAGATAGATAGATAGATAGATAGATAGATAGATAGATAG
>VZUI01050236.1:0-21783 GCA_013401135.1 Cettia cetti
TTTTTTTTTTTTTTTTTTTTTTTTTTTTTTTTTTTTTTTTTTTTTTTTTTTTTTGTCTCTTCCTTGCTGCTCTCTTTCCTTCACCTCTCTGGCTCTCCTGGCTCTCCCCTGGGGTTTCCTGCTCTGCACAGCTCCTGGCTGAAGAGCTCCTGACCACCAGAGCCCCGCCAGGCTGATCTCACCCTTGCCCTTATCAGCTCCATATCTCCTCCTCCTCACCCTCTGCACTCTGGCAATGAAGCCTGGCCGCCCTTTCTCCTGCAGGTGGAAAATTCCCAGTGGGAAGGGAAAGAGGAGAAGAGGGAAATAAATCACCAGGGCTCACAAAATCCCAGAGATCCCCCGTCAGTCAGAGCCTGCCCTTCAGCCCTGTCCAAGCCAAGCTGCTGCTGGCTGGGGAATGGAACTCATTTCAGTTATCAGTGCAAGAGGAGAGATTAGAGATGTTCTGGAGAAGGGGAAAATCAGGCAGTGGAGGAAGAAAAGGTTCTTGGAGAGAGGGAGAGGAGAAATTTGCTCGTCAGGCACGAGTAGAAGCAAAGGGAATAAAATGGGTTGAGACGAGAAGGGGGAAGGCAGACTGCAAAGAGCAGATCCTGCAAACCCCTCTGCCCTGTGCTCAGCTGATTTTGGGTGAGGAGAAGAAATCGATGCCAAAAGCTTCTTCCTTCTGCTGCAGCAGCAAACAGAGCTGGGAGCACTTGAACACCCAAACCTGGCAGGGACAGGACTGCCCAAACCCACCCCTGGCTCTGGAGTGATTTCCTCTCCATCCCACCCTTCCAAAGCCTCCTCCTCAGCCCTCCCCTGTCCTTTCCCAAGAAACCCACACGTGGATTTCTCATTCCCTCACCCCCAGCCCACAGATTCACCCTCCAGCTCCCAAATCCTGCAGCTCCTGCCCCATTCCCTGGGGCTCAGCTCTCCCTCTTTAGGAGGCACAGGCACTCACTCACGCCTGGCTGAAAGCTCAGCTGAAGCCCAGCAGACTCCAAAGGTCTTGCAGGCAGGTGAAAAAAGCCCCTGGGATGGTCTGGGGGCAGGAGAGCTGAGCCAGACCTAAGGAGAGGAGGGAGGGATGTGGGAGATGGGGAGAGTTGGGAAAGCAGGGGATGCGTTTCTGCCTCAGCTCCTTTCATGAGCTCCCCTCCATCCAAATTGGCCCTGCAAATTCCCACAAATCCACAATGAAAAAACCTCAAAATGTACCTGATCCCACAAATCTGAGAGGAAAAAAAAAAACACCACAAAATGTACCTGATCCCACAAACCTGGAAGGAAAAAAAACTTCAAAATGTACTTGATGCCACAAACCTGGGAGGGAAAAAACCTCTAAACGTTCCTCATTCCCACAAATCTGTGAGGAAAAAAACCCTCAAAATGTTCCTCATTCCCACAAATCTGGGAGGAAAAAACCCTCTAAATGTTCCTCATTCCCACAAATCTGTGAGGAAAAGAGCTCAAAAGGCACCTGATCCCACAAATCTGTGAGGAAAAGAGCTCAAAAGGTACCTCAGAGTTACTTCCAATCAGCTCAGAAAACTCTCACAAAGATAGAGAGGAAATGAGAGGTTGAAAGGGAAGAAAGTGAGCAGTGGAGTAGATTCAAGCCACAGAATTTCTGCAGAGAAGAAGGGAGAAAAAAAAAATCCAACCTCCTGCTCCTAAAAAGGAAGGAGTGGGCACCACTCAGCTTATGGAGATTTCTCCCTCTGAAAAATTAATCCTGACAATACAAAGACGTAGACAAAAAAAGGAACAACTCTCTGCAGAGCACCCAGGAAAGAGAAAGCCAAGTTTGGTCAGGGAAGATGATTATTTTAACATAATCATGCCTCCCCTCAAGGCTTTTGAGAGAACCTGTTTTGTGCTTTCCTCCACTGCAAGGCTGTAATAACCCCACAAACACTCAGCCAGCTACAGTAAAAGCCACATCACAACAAAGGCCATTATATGAAACACATTTTCAATAAAACTTAAAAAGGAAAGAGAGAGAAAAACAATAAAGGCAACATTTTCAGAGCAAAACCTCAATCAGTGCCACTTGCCCACCACTTTCAGGCAGGATGGAGATGGATTTCTGCTTTTTTTTTTTAAGTAGATCAAGACAAATGTCCACCCTGAAGAGCTGAATATTTTCCCTTTTCCACCTCTGCTCAGCATCACCCACCCACAACTCCTTCAGTTCTTAAATGTTTCTGTTGTTCCCCTCAGGAACAATTTTTGGGGGGCATTTTCAGCCCTACAGAAATTCCCTTTCCATCATCCTGCATTCCCAGGGTCTGGATGGTGGCAGGAGAGGGCAAGACCTCATTTCCCTCATTTCCAACATTCCCATGTGGATGAAACCACCTTGAGCCAGCAGAACAATGAGAATAGGGCATGGAAATCTCCTGATTTTTGTTCAAAACCTTCCCAGTGAGATGCCTGGAAAGGCAGCACCTCCTCTGCAGGGCCAGCAGATTATGGAGGGGAGCACAGCCCTTCCCAAACCTCCCTTGGGGTTTTGCATTGCTCTCCTTGGGCTCAGCACGGAGTTTTTGAGAGGGAAATGCAAAAGCAGAGGAGAGAGAGCTTATCCTGGGGTTAAGGCTCATTAAGCAGAGCTTAAGTCACATCCTAAAGGACAAAAACTTAAACTTTCTATTCATTTATGCTCTTACACTCCCAAGTCCCTAAAAAGTGTGATAAGCCCCATAAATATCAGCTCTGGGTTTCAATTACACGGGGTGGGGGTGAACACCACGGGCTGTTCTTCCACAGGAATTAAACCTCATATCAGCAACTGGAGTTTGACTTGAAATTACCTTTTCTTTCCCAAATGAAAACATTCTAGAGCAGGGAAGGGCAGTGGAGGAGGACAGAGGGGATGTGGGGGGACTCCAGCTCCCCCATTTCTCTTTTCTTCAGGAGAAAAACCCCACGGTGGCATTTTATTATTCTCTGGGTTTTAAAGTTATTGTCACGAGTCCTTAAGATGTCAACAATGAAGAATCCCATTGTTCTCCTAATTAATTCGGCAATCTCAGTGAAATAATACAAGCTGAAATTGTAATTCCAGGCTCACCCCTCGACCACTGGAATCAAGTAATTAAATAACAATCAGCGCTACCACTTGCATTTAGAAGATGGACTATTCCTTTTTATTGCTGCAATTAGGGAATGCACTCAATAATGGGAATGAAATACAAATTTACCCAGGAGCCCACTAAATTATGACCATTCATACTTTGTTGTCTTTTCATCCTAGAAAAAAAAAAAAAACAGAAAGAAAAAAAAAAGGCAAAGATGGCAATTTTCCCCTTTCCCAGCTTCCTCAGCTAGGAAGGGCATTGCCAGCTCCCAGTGCAGGCCCAGCTGTGCAGGCACCATCTTTTCTGCCTCCCAGTTAGGATAATCTCTGTCTTTTTGTTGAAGATCCCTCATAACCATCTCAGATTTGAATAAATCAGCCCAGGGCTGCAGACACACTCACACAGGCTGGGGCTGGGCAGGGACCTGTCCTGCTGTTTCTGGTCATGGCCAGAAAGGCTCCTCTGAGTGCTGGCCAGACCTCATTACCTCCTGCAAATGCAAAATATTATCTACAGAGCAAGAACAATATTAGGAAATTACCTGGGGGACACAGTTATTTGTTTTAAATGATGATATCTGGTCATAATTCCCATATTTTGGGTCTTGCCTTCCTCTGTCCTGCACCTCGAGGTCAGTGGTTATGAGGCCCTGCACTCTGCCAACACTTCCAATTCCAGCTGAGCTGGAAAAACCCTCCATGGAGTCAAGGCAGAGCCCTGTACAAGTTATTAGATCCTATTTAGGGGGGGACTGGGCACTCAAATGAAAGGGAACAGATCCCACACCCAGTGGGGAGAGCCCTGGTCACTGCCAGCCTGCAGCTGAGGTGGGTTGGGGTAAAAACTGGGGCATCACTCAGCAGCTCCTGCCACGGGCAAAACAAACTCAGCTTCAGGAAATTGCTACAAATCAAGCCAGATGGTGAGAAATAAACCCAAATCTTAAAACAGCTTTGCCAAGCCCTTCCTTTTTCCAGCAGGTTCCTTTTTCCACCCTGGTGCTGTTTCTCTGTGATGCAGGGGTGCTCCCAGCACTGCTGGAGGCTTGGCCTCAGAGGTTCGTGGCAGTTTCAAATAAAAACTCCCAAAGCCCTGCTGGGCACTGCCAGCAGGGTGGCACCAGCATCCTGTGAGCCCCAATTTCTCACCAGGAGCACATCCCCCTGTCCCTCCTCTCCTGCCCACCCTGCAGGCTCAGGTGGCACCACGAGTCACAAACATCACGGAGGCCACCGAGCCCAGGAGATGCTGGCTCTGCTTTGGGGACAGAGCTGCAATTTCCCGACCCTTCAGCTGAGACTTCATTAGCACTTGTGCTGCTGGCAGAGCCCGAGCTGCTGATGACTTGTCCTGCAGCTGCTGCCCGGGCTCTGCAGGGCTGGCAGGAGCCAGGAGGAGCAGCCTGGCTAAAGCAGAATTAGGGATGAAACCACACTAAAGGCACTAAAGGGCAGGTGGGAACTGAACAAAGAGGAGATGCTCACATCCAGGTGATGCTTTCAGTTTTATCTTTGCTGTATTTCAGATCCTGTGCTGCCCAGGGAGCAGCTCTGAGCTCACAGGCAGGGTCACTCAGCTCTGCACACAGCAGGGACACAAAACAAATCCTTCTCCTGCTGCACACCAAGGACAACTTTCAGCCCAAAGCACAACCAAGGGTGGCTGCAGGGAGGAACAAGAAGGATGGGACCTGACAGCCTGGAGCTGGGATTGGACAATTCAACCCCAAAGTGCAAATGGACCCAAACTTAAATGTAAGACTTTGTGACTGTTTGTGTATTTTTTGACCATTTTGTGTCCACCTTGGGTGTAGCCCTGGCCAGGCCCTGCCCTGCCCAAGGTGTACCTTAAAGGCCTTTCAATAAATCTCTATTTATTCTCCAGCTCTGGCCAGTCTCTGTTCCAGCTCAGCCCTCCCCAGGCACCACAGAGAGCCCTGAGGAGGAGCACTGCCCTGACTCCCCGCTGCTGGGGTGGTGACACCACACACACAGCCAAGGCACTGGCTTATACCCAAACCAACACAAATTCCCAGCTGACCTCGTGCTTTAAGCCCTGTCCTGGTGGGAATCTGAGGTGTTTTCCCCCAGCTGGCACCAGTTCCACCAGGATTACGGGAGCCAGTTTGGGATGGGATGGGAACCTTGCAGGCAATCTCTCCAATAAAGGACAGACACCCACTGCAGAAGCACAGAGATAACTGGCAAGGACAGCAGCAGCAGGGGGAGGTGTGAAAATTAAATTGGATAAAAGGCAGGTGCTCGGGGAGGAGCGGAGGCTGAGGGGAGGGGGGAGGCAGGAGAGGTAAGGAACCACACAGAGCCGTGCTGGGATCACACCACTGCCACTGGGACCTCAGAGCAGTCACAAAATGCTCCTGGCCCCTCCAAGGAGGAGGAACAGCAGGAGATTTAAGCTGCAGAATCAACCCAGCGCCCAGAGTTAAAGGAAATGACATTTTCCCTGTGCTCTGGGCCTGCTCAGAGGTGGAGGTCAGGGAATCCACACTTCCAGCTGGGATTGGGGTACAAGGGGAGGGCACAGAAGCTGCCCTGGCCATCCCCTGCCCTGCTACACCACAATCCTGACACGGCCAAGGGGCTTTGAAAGCTTTCCTGAGAGCCTGGAACCTTGCAAAGCCCAGCCCCCAGGGGGAACAGCCACGTGTTACCCATGGGATTGTCCCCAAATTTCCTGTGTGTCCAGAGAAGATGCAACCACCCCCTTTGCCAGGAGGTCAGGAGGGAGCAGGTCCTTGCTGCTGCCTGAGGCATCATCATTCCCTCACAGGAGGGGTATTTCAGATGAGACAGCATCCATGCTTCAGAAATAATGAACTGTGATTACACAGGACGCTGGCCAAAACACATTAGAGTGAGAGCTGGGGAGAATTTCTCAAATAGTTTTTGTCAAACGAATGGCCCTCTTCCAAAAATTGGTAATTTTTGCTATTCAGCCCCCTCACCAAGAAGTTTCCAATTTTTTCCCACAAACCCCTCAAGTAACACATTCAATTTCTTGTCTCTTTTATTAAGGGTTACTGGAGAAAACAGCTCTTACCAAAGGCAAAAAAAACCAAAAAACAAAAAGGGAAAAAGAGCAGAAGGGAAAGGAAACCATGAGAAGGAATAATGAGAGTTTTGCTTTTTCACCTCTAAAACTGCAACTGTTTTTTCACATGTGTATTTTTGCTATTTTAGAGCTTCCTCCAACTCCCACAGGTTTATTGAAGCCTACAGAGAGCCCGAGGCAGAGGGGATGAGCCAGGTTGCTCTGGCTGGGTCAGGATCCCAGATGAGGGAGGGAAAAATCCCTGCCTTTGCCTCCTCTCCCCGGTGCAGGTGTTCCCATGGCCTCCAAGGCAGGTGCCTGGATTCAGGGGCTCGGCAGTGCTCCCACCCTGCTGGCACCAGCCAAGGCTCCAGCTGATTGTGCCATTCATGGCTTTTCACACAGAAACCATCCCTGCAGTGCTCGGAGGAGTTTCCTGCACCATCTGCTGGGGGCCTCCTCCTCTGCCTGAGTGCCCCTTCCTGGCTGCTGGGCTGCACAGCTGACACCTTTACACCCCAAAAAAAGCAGTCAGTGGACTCAGGGTGAGGTTGATCCCACTGATTTCTACATCAGCTATTTCTACTCCTTTGTTACCTGCAGCAAAGAGAGCAGCCAGGACAAGCCTGGTCCTTGCAGCAAGGGAGATGTGTGAGTGTCCCTGAGTGTCCCTGAGCCCTGCTTCCCTTCTCCAGCCCAAAAACTGCCCTGCCAGTCCCCCTTTCCCAGCAGGGCCCAGGCTCTGCTCCTCTCCTGCAGCTCCAGGAGCAGTTTCAGCTCAGGCTGTGTCAGGGGCCAGGCAGAGCCTGCAGCTCCCCGCTGGATTTGTCCCTGTGGGCAGCAAACAGGCTCCCAACTGTCCCTGCTCCAGGAGGTCTGGGAGAGCATCTCTTAATTACCCAAGCATAATGAACTGCAGCGATTTGTAGCAGAGCTCGTTCTGCTCCAGTCAGGAGTCTTTTATCTCGCGAATCAGTGACCTGAACATTCCACCACCGAGCTCACAAATCCCGGGATCCAGCGCTGGGGTTTGTGCTCCCAGCAGTGCCTCTGCCTGTGGACAAATGGGACTTCACCTGCTCACAACATGTTGCTTTTTTTTTTTTTTTTTCCAGCAAAACCACCCCAAAAATCGCCTGGAGGCTTTTCCCATAAAGAGCAAGCAGCTGGTCTGATTGGAGGCAGTTCACCCTCAGCACACAGCCTGCTCTAAAGCTGGCCTTAGAGCCACAAGATCTTTCCCTTTCCTGCTTCTGTGAAGTCTGATGGGCCATAATTGTTCCACGAAATTAAATTCTGGCATGGCCTGCCCTAGATCTGGTGTCCTAAACCAAAAAATTTGGACTGAGTTGCAAGGAAAAACAGATTAACTTGTCTTGAGGGAGAATGATGCCTTTGCCATCTCCAGCACCAGAAACATTTCTGTCCTCTTGAATAAAATAATATAAAATAGCCTGACTGCATAATAATTTCACTTCTCGGTTTTGATTCTCCCATTGTCCCTGAGAGTGCCCAATCTGAATGACTTTGAACTCAAGGATATCTTGGAGCAGCCAGGTCTGCAGGCAGAGCCTGCATTACGTGGGGAAAGATGAATGCACAGCTCACAGGGGGCTCAGCTGCAGGGCAGAGGGACAGGAGAGCCCAGCACTCCTTCATCCAGGAGATCCCAGCAGAGATTCCTTCATCCAGGAGATCCCAGCAGAGATTCCTTCATCCAGGAGATCCCAGCAGGAATTCCTTCATCCAGGAGATCCCAGCAGGCATTCCCTTCATCCAGGAGATCCCAGCAGGCATTCCCTTCATCCAGGAGATCCCAGCAGAGATTCCTTCATCCAGGAGATCCCAGCAGGCATTCCCTTCATCCAGGAGATTCCAGCAGAGAATCCCCTCATCCAGGAGATTCCAGCAGAGATTCCTTCATCCAGGAGATCCCAGCACTCCTTCATCCAGGAGATCCCAGCAGGAATTCCCCTCATCCAGGAGATCCCCCCCAGAGCCTGTGAGGGGGCCAGGGGGAGTCCCAGCAGTGCTGCAGGATGTGATCCCTGCCACATCAGCCAGGGCCCCCTCATTGCAAGCAGCAGCTTGAGCTAAGCAAAGTGGAAAGTAAGCAAAACTCTCAATTCATCCCCAAAACCAGTGCAGACAGCGCAATTTCAGAGCAGAATAAGGTTCTCCAGTTCCACAGCAAAGCAGGGGGGGGAAAAAAAACCAACAAAGCTTCACCAATCATTCAAACTGCTGCATCCAAAGGAAATCGTGAGCCTGCTCTTGTTGCCTTAAAGATTCTTTTTCCCTCTTATTAAATATATTGAATCCCAAACTTTTTCCATTGCAACGCCTCAAAAGGAATGAATACAAATTCACTCTCGGGGAAGGGAAAGGGCAAAGCCACGAGGAGAAGGGAAAGGAAACCAGAAGCACAAAGCCCAGCGGAGGCGCCTCTGCCATCGATGTATTGGAAGCCCTAATCACAATCCCATACAAGAGTTAACTTAATTAAGCCAGGCGTGATTTAGGCATGGTTCCCCAGTGCTGCTCCCTGTTTTCCCGACAGGGCTGGGGGTCTCAGAGGCTTTGGGGGGAGCCTGCTCCAGCCAGGCAGGCTCGTTTCGGATTCTTCTCTCCTTCCCCTCTCCCCAATCAACCCTGCCACGCACATCCAGCACCAATTCTTCTGCAGCTCCCTTCCCCGTGTGCCCCCACTGCTGCAGTCGGTACAACTCGTCCCAATTCCTGCCAGCTAATTAAGGGAAGAGCCTGGAGACGATGAGAGGGATGCTCTGCTCGGGTGCAGCTTCAAAACCTTCCCAGGCGCTCCGCGCTCGCTGTGATGTTCCCGAGCCCTCGGGGCACAAAGCAACAAATCCCAGCCCTAACGAGGGCACCTTTGTGCTGCTAAAAACAAACAAACAGACGCGCAAACAACACCCAGAAAAACAAACAATTCCTCTTGGTCTAAGGCAAGAGCCACCCCCGGGATGCTCCATCCCCAGCCGAGCCTCGCCCGGCGCTGAGCGGGAGCAGGGCTGAGCTGCCAGCAGCCCCAAAAACCTGTTGCATTCGCAGGGACACGCCTGCAACAAGTGTCCTTGGCCGTGTGCGCGGTGCTGCAGCCGGGGATGGGCGCTGGGGTGATTTACGGGGAGCTGACAGGCAGAACGGGCTGCTCGCCTCTCTCCGGAGGTGCCTCCTGGGAGGCTGATGCTGGAGGACAACATCCTGCGAGCCTTGCTGAGCAGAGCAATATCAGCCCCGAGCCAATAACGCGAGATAAATCAACAGCAGCACTTCACTCTTGCTGAAGTCAGACTAATTACAGCAGGCAGAGGGGCCCGGGCCTGCCTGGGAGGGAAACGATTCACAAGGGCACCTGGTGACAGGACAGGGGAACAAATGTCAGCTTTGAGCTGACAGAGAGGAGGTTTGGATGAAATACCAGGAAAAAAAGCTGTTCCCTGTGAGGGTGAGGAGGCCCTGGAATGGATTTCCCAGAGCAGATGTGGCTGCCCCATCCCTGGGAGTGTCCAAGGAGCAGCCTGGGACAGTGGGAGATGTCCCTGCCCATGGCAAGGGTGGCACTGGATCATTTTAAGGTCCCTCCAACCCAAACTATTCCATAATTCTGCGTGAGCAGCTTCCCTTGCCCTCTGCTCTGCGTTTTATCTGCCTTTGGCACCTCGTGGAGAGGCCAAGCAAGGCAGGGCACTGCAGTGAGGAGTGACCAGCACTCCCTGCACACAAAGGGAAGAAAAACCTGCCCAATTAAACCAGCAAAGAGAAGGACTGAAAAGGCTGATGGGTTACACAGCAAAGACCTGACATTTGAAAGGACTGGTGAGGAAATGTGAGAAAACCCCCCCACACACACATCTTGAACCAAACACTGTCAGGCTGCAGCAAAAGGAGCATTTGAATCACCCATTGCAGACAAGTTGAAATAAATCTGACAGTCCCAGAACACAGGTAACAATCTAAAAACCACCTGGATTGGATTTGCTGCTGCAACAACCTAATTTTTATTTCAGTCCTCTCACACTCTTGGTGAGTAAATTCCCCTTTATATGCACAAAGAGGGGATGTTCTGCATGGGCAAAATGAATATATATACACAAGCAGCTACACAGAAATCCTGGCTTTCTTGCTCCCCCATCTCTTGGCTGTCCTCACTGCCACCAGCAGACACCTGCATCATCTGCAGCCAGGAAGATTATTAATTTTTTCAAGTCTCATTTATTTTAGCTGCTTTCCCTGAAAGCCAGCCCCAACCTGGAGCCCTTCTGCTGACACAAGGCCTTTAAAAAAAAAAATAAAAAATCCTTATTGTTGCTGTCGACGTTTACAAATTCTGCTGGATCCATCTGTCCAGTTAATTACTTTGTGCAGTAGCCTGTTAGCTCCTTAAAAAAAATGAAAAAGCACCCAATTATCATTCTGGGCAGCTCGCTGGATCCCAGGGAAGCAGCACATCCCCGGTGCCACGGATGCTTTTGTTACCCTTGTGAGCTGACAAACAAGCAGAGAGGGAGGAGAGCTCTGCAAGGATTGCAGGAGCTGGGATGAGGGCAGAATTCCCAGCTCCTGCTGACGTGGGGCCCTGTCACTGCTGCTGCCTCTCCCTGTCCTGCCCCTTCCAGCAGCTCCCCCTCTTGTGCTGTCCCCTCCCCGAATCTCCCTCTCTTCCCCACAGCCCTGGGGCTCAGACACTTGCAGGGACACGGCCTGGTGGCCCTGATGGGGACACAGCTCTGGGGGACAGCTCCTCCCACGCTCCCCAACTCCTGAATGTCCCTCTGGGCGTCAGGGTCCTTCAGCAGGAGGGATTTGCTGGGGCTTGCCTTCAATGAGAGCATTTTCTGCTTGAACAAGGGGCTGAATTCAGCTGCTTGGTGCTGTCTGACTGCAGTTTGTTGCCAGAGTAACCGAGGCACTGGAGCTGCCAGGGCCGTGCTTCAGGGGAGGGCAGGGGCTGCTGCCTGGCACCCGCTGCCATCGCCCTGGGGACACGGGAAAAGGGTCCCCACGTCCTTCTGCAGGGCCAGCTCAGCCCACAGAGCTCCCAAATGGGGAAGGGGAGAAGCCTCTGGAGAGGCAGAATCACCCCTGGCATCATCTGGAGGTGCCTCAGACAACGGTGAGGCAACCACTGCATCCCCCCGTGGAACTGGGGTCCCACTTTGCCACCTTGCCCCAAGCCTTTGGACCATCTCTGCCCAGCCTTGGACTCGTCTGTGCCTCACTGCAGTCACCATCCAGCCTGTCAGCCAGGTTTTCCCAAAGGTTTTCCCACATTTGAGGGCCTGGAGGGAGGCAGGGAGGTTTGACAGGTCCCTGTGTCACCCTCAGGTCTGAGAGGAGCCCCAGCCGTGTCTCCTGCCTGAAGCAGCCAAACCTGGCCTGGGGCAGCCAGCAGAGGCTGAACAGAAGTGGTTTTCTTCCACAGGGAGAACATAATTTGTGCTTTGTACACCCAGAGTGCCAAGGCAGCCCTGTCAGACAGAGAATGCAGTCTCTGCATGTCAAACCAAACCCCCTGTGATTCTCCTCTTTCAAGGCTGAAGTTTGCCCATCACAGCCGAGCCCTGAGCTCTGCAGACCACCAGGTGACCCCTGCCTCTCCCTCCTTTCCCTCTCCCCACGTTTAAACCCTTCATCTCCCTCCTTTCCCCACATTTAACCCCTCCATCTCCCTCCTTTCCCCACATTTAAACCCTGCATCTCCCTCCTTTCTCCACATTTAAACCCTGCATCTCCCTCCTTTCCCCACATTTAAACCCTTCATCTCCCTCCTTTCCCCACATTTAAACCCTTCATCTCCCTCCTTTCCCTCTCCCCATGTTTAAACCCTTCATCTCCCTCCTTTCCCCACATTTAAACCCTCCATCTCCCTCCTTTCCCTCTCCCCAATCTATAAATTTATAGATTTATAAATTGGGTTTTTCATCTGTAATCTACCACTCAGCTCACTCCCCAGTCCATTTTTGGAGAGTTTTTTTGGTTTGTTTTTTTTTTTTTTTTTTTTTGGCAGATGAAAACAGAGAGTTTTGGTTTGTTTTTTTTTTTTTTTTTTTTTTTGGCAGATGAAAACAGAGAGTGAAAGGACACAAACATGGGGCTCCCCCTTGACTCCTCAGCACTCTCCTATCACAGCACCACAGAGGGCAGGGAAAAACACTCCCAAACCAAACCAGTGCAGCCACGGGCTCAGCACAGCGTGGGGAGAGCTGCTGTTACCCTGCACATGCAAAGGAAGCCACAGCCCTGTCACACACGGCCTTGGGAGGCTCCTCTGCATATGAAGGAGCTCTGTCTCTCTGCTGATTCCCTCTCACAGCCTCTGTGAAGTCAGGAGACCCAGCCAACCCTGCCACGCACAGCCACTCGCTCCCTCACCGCCTGCTTTGCAATTTTAATTTCTCACCTTCCTAAACAGGAAAAGATTTAGCATAGCCTAGTCAGAAATATTTAATTTTCAAAAATTCTTCTCCCTTTTTTATTTTTATTTTTTCTTTTTGCCTTCCAGAGCCCTGAAAGCCTTGAGATAATGACGTTTTCACATAACACCCATCTCAATTTACATGCATCTGCTCGGGAAGGATGGACTGCACATCACAGGGAGTGCAGCCACACTCAAAAAATCCTTCCCTGTGAGGCTGGGGAGGCCCTGGAATGGATTTTCCAGAGAAGTTGTGGCTGCCCCATCCCTGCAAGTGTCCAAAGCCAGGCTGGATGGGGCTTGGAGCACTCTGGGATAGTGGAAGGTGTCCCTGGCACTGGACGAGCTTTGAGTTCCTTCCAACCCATCGTTATTCAATAATTACCACTATCTCTAATTAACCATGGACTGAAAAAGGCCAAAGGAAATTCATCTCAGACCCTAACAAGGACACCTCTGCTTGCTGCTGCAGGCCTGGCCTGTACTCAGGGGGTTCAGGTGATTTTCCTGAGGTCAGGGGCAGAGTTATGAATTAAATCTCCATCTGTGCATTATTGTCAGTTCTGGCACAGGCTGCTCAGGGGCCACAGGGGTAACACAAAGCACCAAGAGGGAGCCAGGAAAGGCCAAATTCCCACCCCCAGGGCTGTGCCAGCCCCAGGAGCAGGCAGAGGTTGAGCTTAGGGCTGTGTGTGTGGGGAGAAAGGCTGGCACAGGGCAGGCTGTGACACTGATGGAGGCAGCGTGGGAAGCAGGCAGTAAATGAAGAGCTCTGGTAGTCCTCCTGTCCATCCAACAAGCTCAATCCTTCCAAGCCATTTCTCTAATCTGTTCTTTAGAATCTCCAGTGACAGATCCTCTGCAAACTCCCTTAGCAAATCTATTTTAGCTCTTCACTATTTTTACTGTTCAACAACATTTCCCGATGTCCAGCCTCAATTTTTCTTGCTGCAATTTCTGCTGTTGAGAAGAGTTCATTCCCTCTCTTTCTTTGGAGATTGTTTCTCTTTGAGTCCTGGGGGCTTGTGTTCAGGTTTCCAGGCCTTAATAAATCAAACATTACAGCACAGGACTGATGGCCCAGCTTATCTGAGCTGCCCTCTGCAAGCCCAGCTCGGGAATTTGCTGTTGCTGAATTGCCAGCCAGACCTTTGCATATGGCCCAGCACAAACAGGAGCTCTGTGGGTCACAATCCCTAACTGGCAACCAAAATTAAACAGGAGCAGCCAAATCCCTAAAGCCCTGGTTTTCCCTTGCACAGAGCACCCAGCTCTGGGCACCCAAAGCAGCAGTTTGTTTCAGACACGTTCATTTCCTTCAGAGATGCAACAGCTCAAAGGTGATTTGTGTGCCCAAGCTGCAGGTGAGAGCTCCCAGCTGTGACACATTGGCTGGTGTCCTTGGGAAAGAGCAGGAGAGGGAAGCAGTGCCCTGCCAGAGCTCTGCTGGGACCAAGCAGCCACCAGCCAGGGCCAGGGCCACACAGACGAGTTGTTCAACAGAGGAATGGACAGAGAAAAAAATGGGAACATGCTGGGAAGCAAATGGGAAAAGAGCAAAACTCTCCCAGTAACCACGAACAGTGAGGGGCACAACCTCACACCTGCCAGCTGGGGACTGCAGATCCCCAGAGCTCCCCTCCACCCACAGATTTCCCTCTCCAGCCACCCCAGAACATTTCTCCCTGGGTGAGGCTCAGGCAGCTCCTTTCACCACCCAGCAAGTGCTGGGTGGTGAAAGGAGCTGCCTGAGCCTCACCCAGGGAGAAATGGAGCGGTTCTGGTGGTGCCATGGTGGTCCTTGCCCTGCTCCACCAGCCTGTCAGGGTCACTCCAACACGATGGGGCAGAGCTGTGCCCCAAACACCAATTTCAGGGCCAGCTGTGTGTCCTGCAATGCTCCTGTGTGTCCCTGGAGCCCATCCCAGCGTCCCCACGGCCCCAGGGACAGCACAGCTGGCTCCACACAGCTCCAGCAGGGCCCAGACCCTCACAGGATCATCCCAGAGCAAGAACAGGCCTTCAGCACCCCTGCCCAGCCCTGGATCTGCCCTGTGCCCTGCCCCCTGCGCCCCTCCTGCATCATTCCCCTGCTCAATGACATTTCTACCATTGCTCAGCCTGCCCTGCAGCCTCCCAGGGTCACCCCTGGGGACAGGGACACCCCCAGTGCTCCTGAGCCAGCCCTGCCTGCATTTCCCAAGCACCACAAGGAGCACAGGGTCAGCATCACCCTCACACAGGCTGGGGGAAGGAAGAAATGCAGCGAATCCTCCCCCTGCTCCGTGTGCCAGAGGTGCTTCCCCACACCCAGAGCACCCTGCCAGGGCTGCAGGGACCCAGGAACTGCCTCCATCAGAACCCTCCCGTCCCCTTTGTCATCCTTCCAGACCACTCCACATCCCCGATGTCTCTCCTTTATCTCTCTTTACTCCACCCATCCCTTTTTTCCCCTCCTTGCAGGTGCTTTTCCAGGAAGGATGGGGCAGCAGCTCCCAACTAATCACCCGAGGCATTAACAAAAGCAGATGCAATTATTTGGAAGCCCTGCTCCTCTGATGGATTCTGTGCTGAGCCTCTGCAGGCTGTACCCATTTGTTCCCTGCCTTTTGCTCCCAGATCCCATAAAGAACTTTTCCCTGTCATCATTAGGGCTGGTGCCTTTTTGTATTCGCTGAGTAACTGCTCCCAGTGGCTCCACATTAAAAAAAAAAAAAAAACAACAAAATCCACGTAACTTGATTCCACTTGCAAAATAACAATACCCCAAACACAGAGCAATTCTCCTGGACAGGAGTGGAAACATGACAGGAAAACACACAAACCCCAGCACAGCTCCTTCTGCCAGGCCACAACCACACCAATCACATCTCCCTGCTGTTTAAATTAAGGAGCTTTATCCACACCTAGGAAAAAAAGAAAAAAAAATAGAAAATAAAACCCCAGCACATGCACAGCAGCTGGTTTGATAATTTTCAGCCTTTTCCCTGATAATTAGAGGTTTTAGATGCTCTAACAAGGCGAGCACCGGTTCCACCCACGGGGCAAAGTTCAGGAGGAGAAGCTGAAGGAAAGTGAACAAAAAAAAAAGGGCAGTGAATTAAAATTCAGCAGCTCGTCATCTCCGTGGGAACACCCAAGTACACAAGACAACAGCTTCCTTTAATTAAAAAAAGACTCATCTCAATCTGTTTTCCACAGGTTTGTTTTTTTTCTTCTTTTCAGGAAGGGCATATGAAATTTTTGATAGAAATTCACAGCTGCTGGTCCAAAGCTACCTGTTTCCACACCTCCAAATATTCACAGTTTAAAAGGGCAAAACAGGATCACGGGAATCCAAATTCTCACCCAACCTTTCTGAAAACACAGATCCACTGTTCCTGGAGAGTGGAAGGAAAAGGGAGTCAAACCTCCACCTGCTCTTCCCAGCTCTGTCAAGACCCCAAAGGGTGTCCCAGTGAACCCAGCTTGTCCACCATTCTAAACCTGAATTTCACAGATGAATTATTTAATTATTCTTAACTTCTCTCCTGGTGTGTTTTTTTTGTTTGTTTGTTTGATTTGGTTGGGGTTTTTTTGTTGGTTTTTTTTTTTTTTTTTTTTTTTTTTGTTGCCCACTCCGGGAGCATCCCAAGGCTGCCTGATCTCTGAAATGCTCAGTGCCAGGGAAGAAGCAGCTCAGCCAGGCAGGGCTGGGGGCACAGGGGTGTGCCCAAACAGATGGCACAGCAGACCCTGGCTCAGCTGCTGAGCTCCTCAGCGTGGAAGACAAAGCTTTGAGCAAGAGGGGCAGAGAGAGAGAGAGAAAAACCCTGGCAGGAACAACTGGAGTGTGCCCAGCACAGGTGTGAGTCCTGCCCACGACCTTGGGAAAACACTCAGGGCTAAAGAGAAACCAGAAATGATCCCAGACAGGGCCCATCCCGTCCTGCTGGGACAAGGCACTGTGACACCAGCCCAGACCCTGGCAAGTTCAAGGCTTCAGAGTTTCCCTTGAGCAAAAGTTCATCCTTTCCCCAGGAAGGATTCATTGGTTCACCACGCTGGAGCTGTTTAAAGCACAAAGAGCCCAGCAGTGGAAATAAAATAAGCTGGAAAACTTCCTGCCACATCTCCAGGAAAGGGGAGCACGTGTCCTCCCACCCTGACATCCCTGAGGAGTCCTGGTGGTCCCCACAAAGTCCTTGACTCACTCAGGGACTTCCAGGATACAACAGGGGGATGCACTTCAGCAGAGGATGCACTAATTAGAAAGATCAATGAATAACAAAAAGATTTGTGTTGGAAGGGATTTCAAAATCATCCCAGAGGCTGGGACATGTTCCATGAGCCCAGGCTGCTCCAAGCACATCCAACCTGGCCTTCAAGCACCTCCAGACTGGAGGCACCACCCCAGCTTTAAACTTTGAATCATTCCTTTAACTCCTGAAGCTCCCAAAATCACCCTCTCCTGGGCTGGGGGAAAAAAGGAGGCACGACTTCCCAGCTTCCCACTGAAAGCATAGACCCTGCAGTATCAAACAGTGGGAAATGAAAAATAAAACACTAAAAAAATCCCCTTAAAGCACCTTGGGTGTCCACTCCACGAGAGGCTGCAGCAAAACTCCTCATTAGTCATGGCTGGCAAACTTGAAAAGAGTAAAAGGAACCAATGAGTAATGCACCACCATAAAAATATAACAGGAGAATCAAACCCCAGCTCGAAACCTCCACGTAAACAAAGCTACAGGAGCAGGGAGGGCTCGAGCCAAGGTAATACAGCCCAGAAATTCCATCTGCACAAGTGCATTTGGAGCATTCCAGCCATCCAGAGCAGCTTGGGAATGGTGGGATTGCAGCCCTGGCATATGCACTAATGCACGGAGACAACCATCAGCTCCCTGGTCCTGGCAATCCCTGCCAGGAGCTGCCACTCCAGGAAGGAGCAGGTGAGGGGTAGTGGCTCCATCAAGCATATGTGACAGCTCTAAAAGCTGCATTTATGCAAGCAAATGGAGCAGAGCAGCTGCACTGCATTAACACCAGTGCCTGCAAATGGGACTCGGATATTTTTGTGACTGGAAATCTGCTCAAGGAGAAAAGTGCTCCAAGTTCTGCCTTCAGAGCAGCGTTTCCAGCTCCTGGAGCATCATCCCATGCTAATCTGCCACATTCCAGCAGCACAGGCTTGTCCCTGCTTTACAGGCAGAGAAAGCGAGGAGTGAGAGTGTCCCTCATCAAAAAAAAAAACCAAAAACCAGCCTGGAGAGGAGAACAACTCCAACCACTGAAATTCCCAGCAGGATGGACCCTGCAGACAGCTGAAAACACACAGACCCCATCCCTGAGCTCAGCTGAGGGCTGTAAAGGAGGATGGGACACAAACCCCACCCCTGAGCTCAGCTAAGGGCTGTAAAGGAGGATTGGACACAAACCCCATCCCTGAGCTCAGCTAAGGGCTGTAAAGGAGGATGGGACACAAACCCCATCCCTGAGCTCAGCTAAGGGCTGTAAAGGAGGATTTGATCACTCACTTCAGTGTTGGGTCCTTCAGCTCAGGATTTCTGACCTGTTGCCCAAAGTCCCCAGCAAGAGAATCTCCACCTCCACCTTCCCAGGCTGATGGAAAATGAGTTTCTGGTTCTTGTGGCCCTCAGGACAAGGCTAAAGCTGCACTTTGCCAAAAACTGAATGCCAAAAACGCCTCTAACTTTTATATTTTACCACCACACATTTCTTAAGCCATTTTCCTATTCCTGAAGGCCACCTGTGGATAGAAACTTGGGCAATCCTTTCCACTCTGCAACAGCTGCAATAAACCCTGCAGGATTTTCCTCTTGACTTGATGATATTCCCAGAGAACCAGAGAGCCATGGAGTAAATTCTTACATAATATGATAATTGACTTGGTCTCTGAGGGATAAGCATGTCAAGATCCTAAAAATCATTTTTTTTTCCTTACCAATGCAATAAAGATGTGATTGAAAATGTCGTGTTCTGGGTCTATGAGCAATATTCTCATAACTCATCATCTAAAACAAATTGTTCTTTCATTTGTACAAGTTAGAGGAGATTCCCAGTCAGACAAGCTGAAGGCAGGAGCTTAAACAGATTCTGCATGGCAGAAGGAATATTAATTTCCCTTCCCCCCCCCCCCCCTTACAAATGTTAAATCACAGTTTCTCACCTAGGGTTAATTAATCTTCCCAAGGATGCTCCAGCCCACCAAACACACACCAGGAAGATCCTTCACAAACTCTTGGAGCTCTGCTGCAGGGTCTGGCAGGGAAGGAATAATGGAATGTGCAGAGCTGCTCCAGGAGCTTTGGAGGGAAATCTCCATCACTCCGGACCCGGGGTGGGTGTGGGAGAGGGGAGGGATGCTGGGGGTCACCGGGACGTGCTGCCAGGTCCCGGCTGGCTTCGAGGGGGTCTGGAGGAGCCCAGGAGGTGTGGATGCCGTGCCGTGTCCAGCCCTGTCCCGCCTGGGAGCCTGGCACACCTGAGACAGGTGTACCTGACAGGGGAGCCTCGCACAGAGAGGCTCTGCAGGGCTCCAGGGGAGGGACTGACCGAGTCCTGTCACCGGCACCACTCGGCCGCGATTACCTGATTACAGAGCCATTTACATAACAGGCACCATTAGCACCGAGAGCTTCTGGCTTCTCCTTCCCCACCTCCATTCCCATAAAACACCATCCACTCCCATAATTGAACCTCCGGCAACAAAGGGCCTCTAATGAACAGAGCAATAGCTGGGGGAACTCAGACCCTAAATCCAGGCAGACAACAGCTCCTGGAGCCAGTTCAAACACATCCCCTGCTTAAATTCTTGTCTAGGGCCACTTAAAAACCCTGAAGTATTAAAGCATTAAAGGTACTTGGGAGAGAACAAGGACGGTGAGCAGGCTGAGCTGGCTCCAAAGAGGAGGAGATGATGCTAATTATCCAGCTGGTAAAATGGAATCACTGGGGGGAAGAAATGAGCAGCCAAGCAGGTTCCTGGTGCAAGAGCAGCTCAGTTTAATCAGGGGTAGGGCACCCGCCCGAGAGGAGCAGAATTACATCAGGGTGGTGGCAGGCAATCAATGAACACTCAATTAACACTTACAATATCACTAACTTAAGCAAAACGTGTTTTTGCAAATGGTAATCTCTCCCTTGTACTGATACAGCCCTAATTTAATTTTCTTCAGCGCGCCAGCAACAAGCATGGAAAGAAAAAGGATGAGGAGCCATCGTCTGAAAGGGAATATCCTTCAGTTCGGCAAAGAGCTGAGTCAAAGTGGGATGGAGACAGGGCAAGGCTGGGATTCCCGCCTGGATTCGCTTTCCATGTGGAAAAGGGGAAACTGAACCTCCCCGAGCCAATCCCTGGCGGAGCTGGGCTTGTTCCCAGCTTCATTCTCCTGCCTCTGCTCCCTTCCCGCTCTGCAGCTTTAAGGTTGGTGAGGTAAGAGGTGACAGTCACCTTCCAGAGCGGCCCCGTGCCCTAATTAACATGCCAGCCACCCTCCGACTGTAATGATGCCTCTTCATCTCCCTCCCTGGGTGTGCCGAGCGCCGCTCCGGAGGTGCCAGGGGGATTTGCGGCTGCAGCATCCCCGGGGGCAGTGCAGGAGGCTCGGGGGCTGGGGGAATCTCGTGGGACAGCGGGAGGAAAGCGGGTCTGAGGAAAGCAGAACCCTTCAGACACCCTGAACACATCCAGGCAGGCCTGTTCCCGTCCCAAAAGCAGTGGGGAAAGGGGATTTTTTAACTGGGTAAGCCCTACAAATGGGCTCAGCTGTCAGCAACCCAATCCCTTCCACTCTACAGCCCAAGGCCCTGCTGCATTTACATCCCTGCTCTCCCCCACATCAGAAAAAAAAATAAAAATTCATAACATAACTGAGAGATTTGAAGGGCAATAATGACCATTTTGAAAATCTTGTTTTGAGTTGTGACTGACTCATGCTGAGTTTTTTCCCACTCCAAACCTGCAGTTGACCTAAAAGAACGCTGGCAAGATGTATCATTTCAATTTAAAGAACAGCAAATGTACCAAGCCCTGGGTAATTTGCTCCTGTGCTTAAATATAAAGCTGTACAAAAATAAAACATGGCTTTTTCTTGTCTGGATTTATCCAGCTTGAGCATCCAGCCACAGAACCGTGGCCTTCCTCCCAACCTTTGCCTGGCAGAAGTCTCTTCCCTTGCTTAAGTACTCCTGGACAATAATCAAATCACTCCCTTCTGTGAGGAGAAGAAGATTGGGCTTCAGTGTCTCTCTCTCTCTCTCCAGCCTGTTTTACAGCCCTCACATCATCCCCGTGGCTCTGCCCTTATCTCCCTCCAGTTTGCCAACATCATTTTTAAGGTATAGATACCAGGGCTGCACACAATGCTCTTCCTGCTTGTATTCATTATTTCTCTGCTTAGACAGCCCGAGATAGCATTAGCACTCCTGAGGATTCACAGCACAGCACAAGACCAGCCAGTTATTGATAAGATAATGAAATTAAGCTCCTGCTTCTCACCTTGATGTGGCGGCTCCCGGGGGCTCCTCTGGCCCAGTGTGGGTTTTACTCCCCACTCTCGTTAGTGTGGATTAGTAAATTATCACAGGGGCTGCCCCAGCACTCAGCCTTTCCCTCTGTAAACCCAGGGAGCTGCTGAACCCCGAACCCTCACACCCATCCCTGCGGGAGCGTGGAAACCCTCGGCTCAGAGGCGCTGCAGGCACCCCCAAACCCAACGGGGGCCACCCAAATTCCAGGCTGGATGAAGGAGCCACGGCCCAGCCACAGCCACTGGTCCCCGTGGCTTTGTGCTCCCGCAGCAGAGCCCCATCCTGGGAGCCAAACAACTCCAGCGCCCCAAGCCCAGCACTGCCAGGACACCCCTGCTCCCGCCAGGGTCAACCCCCCCGCACCAGGACCTCGCCATTCCCACAGGGCATCTCCCACCGGCAGCACAGCTCAAGCCAGACCCTCCTCCCCTGACTCCGGGGGGATTTTGGGAGCCAGGAAAGCCCCTGGCCCCACTCCCCCCAGCCCCGAGGTGCATTTTGGGCAGCTCTGCCAGCACGTTGCAGGCTCGCAGATGCCAGATGGAAACTGCAAACTCATCCAGGATCTGCACCCAGGGGCTTCTCCAGCACCTTCCCCTCTTCCCTGCCCCCAGCCCCACCAGTTGGGAGTTCACATGTCTGGATTCTCTCACCCACAGTCAGAAAAAAAAAAAAAAAAAGAAGAAGAGG
>VZUI01050239.1:0-16086 GCA_013401135.1 Cettia cetti
GCCCCTTTCCCAGCTCCCTCAGGGCTTCTCCAGCCCCTTCTGCTGCTGCTCCAGCCCTTCCCCAGCTCCATTCCCATCTCCAGCCCCTCAGTGGCTCTGGGGCCGTGACCCAGCACTGGAGGGGCCTCAGCAGAGCCAGCACAGGGGGACAATCCCTGTCCCCATGGCTGGGACAGCCCAGGTGCCATCCTGGGCACACCTGGGCACACCCTGGGGCCTTTCCCAGTGGCAATATCCCTTCTCCCACCTCTCACACCTTGAGAAAAACCCCCACCTGTGGCTTCAGGGCAGACACAAACACCAACAACTCCTTCCCTTGGCGGCAATCCCAGACCTCTGGAACCACCAGGGAGTCACATCTGGGGCTGTGTCTCAGCCCTTTTCTCCTCTCTCGCCTCACAGAAAGCCCTTCACCTGCTCCTGAAGCACTCTGCCGACGTCAACGCCCGCGACAAGCACTGGCAGACACCGCTGCACGTGGCCGCGGCCAACCGGGCCACCAAGTGCGTGGAGGCGCTGGTGCCGCTGCTCAGCACCGTCAACGTGGCCGACCGCACCGGGCGCACGGCGCTGCACCACGCCGTGCACAGCGGCCACCTGGAGGCGAGCCGGGACCGGGCGGGGACAGCGCGGGGACCGGGCGGGGACAGCGCGGGGGGAAGGGACTGGGGTGGGAAGGGGTGTCAGGGTGGGAAGGGACAGGGGAGTGGGAAGGGACAATGGTGGGAAGGGGCATTGGGGTGGGTAGGGGTATTGAGGTGGGCAGGGATAGGCAGCAGGAACAGGGGTGGACAGGGACAGGGGTGGGCAGGGATTTTGGGGTCGGCAGGGAATGTCAGGGTGGCAGGGATGTTGGGGTGAACAGGAACAGGGGTAGGCAGCAGGGACAGGGGTGGGCAGGGATGCTGGGGTGGGTCTGGGAACATTGGGATGGGCAGCAGGGACATCGGGGCATCAGGGTGGCCCTGTAGGTCAGGGTGGGCAGGGACAGGGCTGGGCAGGGACAGGGACAGACAGGGACACGGGGGTGGCCCCGCTGACGCTGTCCACACCCCCCACAGATGGTGAACCTGCTGCTCAACAAAGGTGCCAGCCCCAGCACCTGTGACAAGAAGGACCGGCAGCCCCTGCACTGGGCGGCCTTTCTGGGTGGGTGTTCTGGCTGCTTCCCCCTCCCCTTCCTCCTCTCCTGCTCTCCCATTCCCATCTCCATCTCTCCCATGCTTTCCCTCCACCTTTTCATCACCTCTCACATCCCTTCTCCATTGTCCCCCTATTCCTTCTCTCCACTTCCCTCATTTCCTCTGTCCATCCCTCCCATTCCTCCTCTCCATCTCTCCTGTTTCTCCTCTCCACCTCTCCCATCCCCTCCCTCCCTTTATTCCCAATCCCACAAGGATTCCCCCTCCCATTTTCCCCATCTCTCCATTTTTCCCCATCTCTCCCATGTTTCCCATCTTTCTGGGGTTCCCTGTCTCTCCCATGTTTCCCATCTCTCCCATCCCTTCTCTCCATCTCTCTCCTCTCCCTCTCTCCCATTTTTCTCTCCCTTTCTTACCTTTCCTTCGTCTTTTTCATTTCTCTTCCCCATCTCTCCCATTTCTCCTCTCCACCTTCCTTCCCAATCCCACAAGGATTCCCCCTCCCATTTTCCCCATCTCTCTCTCCTGTGTTTCCCATCTTCCTGATGTTTCCCATCTCTCTGGGATCCCCATCCCTCCCTGTCCCTGTCACACCTGTCCCCACAGGTCACCTGGAGGTGCTGAAGCTGCTGGTGGCCCGTGGGGCCGATGTCATGTGCAAGGACAGGAAGGGTTACACGCTGCTGCACACGGCGGCCGCCAGCGGCCAGATCGAGGTCGTGCGTCACCTCCTCAGGCTGGGGGTCGAGGTGAGACCCCCAGGACCTGCCCAGGGGGGCTCTGGGGCAGGAGCAGCTGGGGACACGAGCTGGCAGGAGCTTGGAGTGAGGACAGAAACCTGGCGTGGTTCTCAGCTGTCCTTTCCTTCCTGAATCCCAAATCCTCTGGATTTTGTTGATCCCTGAGATCAAGGAGCCAAATTCCTTCCCCCTGGCTGGTTCTCAGCTGCCTTTTTCCCTTCCTGAATCCCCAAATCCGCTGAACTTTGCTCACAAAGTTGAAAGAATCAAATTCCTTCCCCCGGGTGGTTTTCAGTTGCCTTTTTGCTTCCTAAATCCCAAATCCTCTGGATTTTGTTGATCCCTGAGATGAGGGAATCAAATCCATTCCCCCTGGATGGTGACAGAAGCTTTGAGTGGTTCTCAGTTGCCTTTTTGCTTCCTGGATCCCCAAATCCTCTGGATTCTGTTGCTCCCACAGATCCATGAACTGAATTCTGTCACCCTGAGTGGTGACAGGAGCCCAGGGTGGTGACAGAAACCTTGGGTGGTGACAGGAGGGACAGTGACAGGATCCCTGGGTGGTGACAGGATCCCTGGGTGGCAACAGAACCTTTGGCTTCTCCTCATCTCCTTCACCCATCGCAAACCCTGAATCTTGTGGATCCCACAGATCCTGTGGATCCCACAGATCCTGCAGATCCCACAAACCCCACAGGTCCCACAGACTCTGTGGATCCCACAGATCCCACAGGTCCCACAGATCCCACAGACCCGTGGATCCCACAGGTCCCACAGATCCGTGGAACCCACAGACCCCACAGGTCCCACAGGTCCTACAGATCCCACAGACCTGTGGATCCCACAGATCCCACAGGCCCATGGATCCCTCAGGTCCCACTGATCTGTGGATCCCACAGGTCGCACAGACCCCACAGGTCTCACAGACCCCACAGATCCCACAGGTCCTACAGATCCCGCAGGTCCTACAGACTCATGGATCCCACAGACCTGTGGATCCCACAGACCCCACAGGTCCCACAGACTCCACAGATCCCACACACCCCACACACCCCACACACCCCACAGCTCCGGTCTCTCCTGCAGATCGACGAGCCCAACTCCTTTGGGAACACGGCTCTGCACATCGCCTGCTACATGGGCCAGGATGCCGTGGCCAACGAGCTGGTCAACGTGGGGGCCAATGTCAACCAGCCCAACGAGAAGGGCTTCACCCCCCTGCACTTTGCTGCTGTCTCCACCAACGGCGCCCTGTGCCTGGAGATCCTGGTCAACAACGGCGCCGACGTCAACTTCCAGGTGAGGCACCCTCAGGATTTGGGGTTTGGGGGCTGAAGGGGTGACCTGGAGCAGGGGATGGGCAGAGTTAGAGGAATAATGTAGATTAAGTTAAAAATGGTTAAATTAAAAAGGCCTTCAAAGGATTCTCATCAAAATGGCGCTGACGTCAACTTCCAGGTGAGGGACTCTTGGGGTTTGGGGGCTGAAGGGGTGAGCTGGAGCAGGGGATGGGCAGAGTTAGAGGAGTAAAATGGGTTAAATTAGAAATGGGTTAAATTAAAAGTGGGTTAAGTTAAAAAGGGCTTCAAAGGATCCTCGTCAAAATGGTGCCAACGTCAACTTCCAGGTGAGGGACTCTTGGGGTTTGGGGTTTGGGGGCTGAAGGGGTGACCTGGAGCAGGGGATGGGCAGAGATAAAGGAATAATGTGGGTTAAGTTAAAAATGGGTTAAATTAAAAGTGGGTTAAGTTAAAAATGGGTAAAATTAAAAAGGGTTTCAAAGGATTCTCATCAAAATGGCACCAATGTCACCTTCCAGGTGAGGGACCCTCGGGCTTTAGGGGCTGAAGGGGTGACCTGGAGCAGGGGATGGGCAGAGATAAAGGACTAAAATGGGTTAAATTAAAAGTGGGTTAAGTTAAAAGTGGTTAAATTAAGAAGGGCTTCAAAGGATCCTGGTCAACAGTGTTGCTGATGTCAACTTTCAGGTGGGACACCCTCGGGGGTTGGGGTTTGGGAGCTGAAGGGGTGACCTGGGGCAGGGTTAGAGGAATAATGTGGGTTAAGTTAAAAATGGTTAAATTAAAAAGGGCTTCAAAGGATCCTCATCAAAATGGCGCCGACATCAACTTGTGAATGAGGGACCCTCGGGGTTTGGGGTTTGGGGGCTGAAGGGGTGAGCTGGAGCAGGGGATGGGCAGAGTTAGAGGAATAACTTGGGTTAAGTTAAAAATGGTTAAATTAAAAAGGCTTTTAGAGGATCCTCATCAACAGGGCAGGGTTTGGGGCGTGTCTGATCCCCACCTGGGCGTTTTTGGGGTTGTTTCCTGCAGAGCAAGGAAGGGAAGAGCCCCCTGCACATGGCGGCGATCCACGGCCGGTTCACGCGCTCGCAGATCCTCATCCAGAACGGTCCGTGCCTCCTTCCTGCCCCATCCCGCATTTTCCTGGGATTTTTGGGAACTTCTGGCAGCT
The DNA here is from genome assembly GCA_013401135.1 of Cettia cetti. NCBI lineage: Eukaryota > Metazoa > Chordata > Aves > Passeriformes > Sylviidae > Cettia > Cettia cetti. The sequence continues at coordinate 4,358 of VZUI01050239.1, forward strand.
CATTAGGGGGTTCAGAGCTTCCCACACCCTCAGCAAACTCCTCGTGGGGCTCCTGGGGGGGTTGGGTGCTCGGGGAATCCTTGGGGGAGGCCCAGGGAGCCAAAATTCCAACCAGGAGCTGGAATTCCAACCAGGGACATTCCCAGAGCCGCAGCCCGAGAGACAAAATTCCCATCAACTCCTCCAATGTTCCTGTTAAATCCTCCAATATTCTTCCCAAAATTCCCATCAACTCCTCCAATATTCCTGTTAAATCCTCCAGTATTCTTCCCAAAATTCCCATCAACTCCTCCAATATTCCTGTTAAATCCTCCAGTATTCTTCCCAAAATTCCCATCAACTCCTCCAATATTCCTGTTAAATCCTCCAGTATTCTTCCCAAAATTCCCATCAACTCCTCCAATATTCCTGTTAAATCCTCCAGTATTCTTCCCAAAATTCCCATCAACTCCTCCAATATTCCTGTTAAATCCTCCAATATTCCAATATTCTTCCCAAATTCCCATCAAATCTTCCAGTATTCCTGTTAGATCCTCCGATATTCCCATCAGATCCTCCAATATTCCAATATTTTCCCCAATATTCCTGTTAAATCCTCCAATATTCTGATATTCCCATCAGATCCTCCAATATTCCAATATTTTCCCCAGTATTCCCATCAGATCATCCAAAATTCCTATCAACTCCTCCAATATTCCTGTTAAATCCTTCAATATCCCAATATTCTTCCCAAAATTCCCATCAACTCCTCCAATATTCCTGTTAAATCCTCCAAAATTCCCATCAGATCCTGCAAAATTCCTGTTAGATCCTCCAATATTCCTGTTAGATCCTCCAATCCCTTGCTGTTTGCTGGGGTGGGAATTTTGGGAATTCTGGGAGTCCTTGGGGTGGGAATTTTGGGAATTTGGGGAATTCTGGGAACCCCTGGGTTGTTTCCTGGGGTGGGAATTTTGGGAATTCTGGGAATATTGGGAATCCCTGGGTTGTTCCCTTGCTGTTCCCTGGGGTGGGAATTTTGGGATTTTTGGGAATCCCAGGAATCCCTGGGGTGGGAATTTTGGGAATCCCTGGGGTGGGAATTTTGGGAATTCTGGGAATCCCTGGGGTGGGAATTTTGGGAATCCTGGGAATCCCTGGGGTGGGAATTTTGGGAATCCTGGGAATCCCTGGGGTGGGAATTTTGGGAATTTTGGGGATTCCGTGTGCTCGGCGTGCTGACGGCAGGGCTCTGTGCAGGCAGCGAGATCGACTGCGCTGACCGGTTTGGGAACACGCCGCTGCACGTGGCCGCCCGCTACGGGCACGAGCTGCTCATTAGTACCTTAATGACCAACGGTGCTGACACTGCCAGGTGAGCCACACCCTTCCAGAACCTTCCGGGACCTTTCAGGGCCTTCCAGGACCTTCCAGGGCCTTTTGGGGCCTTCCGGGACCTTCCAGGGCCTTTTGGGACCTTCTGGAACCTTCCAGGGCCTTTTGGGGCCTTCCAGGACCTTCCAGGACATTCTGAGACCTTCCAGGGCCTTTTGGGACCTTTAGGAACCTTCTGGGACCTTTAGGGACCTTTTGGAACCTTCCGGAACCTTCCAGGGCCTTTTGGGACCTTCTGGGACATTCTGGAACTTTCCAGGGCCTTTTGGGACCTTTAGGAACCTTCTGGGACATTCCGGGTCCTTCTAGGACATTCCAGAATCTTTCAGGGCCTTTTGGGATCTTCTGGAACCTTCCGGGGCCTTTTGGGACCTTCTCGGACATTCTGGAATCTTTCAGGGCCTTTTGGGACCTTTTGGAACCTTTAGGAACCTTCCAGGGCCTTTTGGGACCTTTTGGGACCTTTAGGAACCTTTTGGGACCTTTAGGAACCTTCTGGGACATTCCAGAATCTTTCAGGGCCTTTTGGGACCTTCCGGAACCTTCCGGGGCCTTTTGGGACATTCTGGAATCTTTCAGGGCCTTTGGGACCTTTAGGAACCTTCTGGGACCCTTAGGGACCTTTTGGAACCTTCCGGAACCTTCCAGGGCCTTTTGGGACCTTCTGGGACATTCTGGAACCTTCCAGGGCCTTTTGGGACCTTTAGGAACCTTTAGGAACCTTCTGGGACATTCCAGAATCTTTCAGGGCCTTTTGGGACCTTCCGGAACCTTCCGGGGCCTTTTGGGACATTCTGGAATCTTTCAGGGCCTTTGGGACCTTTTGGGACCTTCTGGGACCTTCCGGAACCTCCCAGGGCCTTTTGGGACCTTTAGGAACCTTTTGGGACGTTCCGGAAGCTTCCGGGGCCTTTAGGGCCCTTTCCCAGCTCCCTCAGGACTTCCCCAGCCCCTGCTGCTGCTGCTCCACTCCTGGAATTGCTGCCCCCTCACCCCTGCCCCTCCCCTGCAGGCGCGGGATCCACGACATGTTCCCTCTGCACTTGGCCGTTCTCTTCGGATTCTCCGACTGCTGTCGCAAGCTGCTTTCCTCAGGTCAGTGTCCCCAAACTGTCCCCAACCTGTCCCCTCTGTGTCCCCTCTGTGTCTCCTCTGTGTCCCCAACCTGTCCCCTCTGTGTCCCCTCTGTGTCTCCTCTGTGTCCCCAACCTGTCCCCTCTGTGTCCCCTCTGTGTCTCCTCTGTGTCCCCAACCTGTCCCCTCTGTGTCCCCTCTGTGTCTCCTCTGTGTCCCCAACCTGTCCCCTCTGTGTCCCCTCTGTGTCTCCTCTGTGTCCCCTCTGTGTCTCCTCTGTGTCCCCAACCTGTCTCCTCTGTGTCCCCTCTGTGTCGCCAACCTGTCCCCTCTGTGTCCCCTCTGTGTCCCCAACCTGTCTCCTCTGTGTCCCCAACCTGCCCCCTCTGTGTCCTCTCTGTGTCCCCAACCTGTCCCCTCTGTGTCCCCAACCTGTCCCCTCTGTGTCCCCTCTGTGTTGCCCCTGTGTCCCAAACCTGTCCCACCCTGTCCCACCCTGTCCCACCCTGTCCCCACCCTGTCCCCATGCCAGCCACACCCAGTGATCCTGAGAACATCAAGGTGACCTCAGTGACACTGAAGTGACCTTGGGGACACTGTGGTGATCTCAGGAGCACCAAAGCCACCTTGGGGACACCCAGGTGACCTTGGGGACACCAAGGTGATCCCCACTGTGTCCCAGGTCAGTTGTACAGCATCGTGTCCTTGCTGACACATAACAAACCCCATAAAAACCTCATAAAAACCCCAAATCTCAGATTTTAACCCAAATCCCTGTCCCAGGTCAGTTGTACAGCGTCCTGTCCTTGCCGACACGTAACAAACCCCACAAAACCCCAAATCAGTGATTTTTACCTCAAATCCCTGGTTTCTGTGTCCCAGGTCAGTTGTACACCATCGTGTCCTTGCTGACACATAACAAACCCCATAAACCCCCCACAAAAACCCCATAAAACCCCCAAATCTGTGATTTCTGATTCCCAGGTCAGTTGTACAGCATTCTGTTCTCATTGACACATAACAAACCCCACAAAAACCCCAAATCTGTGATTTTTACCTCAAATCCCTGGTTTCTGTGTCCCAGGTCAGTTGTACAGCATCATGTCTTCACTGACACATAACAAACCCCACAAAAACCCCACAAAACCCCCAAATCCCTGGTTTTTTTCCCCAAATCCCTGGGTTTTTCCCCCCAGATCCCTGTTTTTTTTCCCCAAATCCCTGTTTTTTACTCCAAATCCCTGGGGGTTTTACCCCAAATCCCTGTTTTTTCCCCCAAATCCGTTTTTTTTCCCCAAATCCCTGGGTTTTTTTTCCCAAATCCCTGTTTTTCCCCAATCCCAGGTCAGTTGTACAGCATCGTGTCCTCGCTCAGCAATGAGCACGTGCTCTCCGCCGGCTTCGACATCAACACCCCCGACAGCCTGGGCAGGACCTGCCTGCACGCGGCCGCCTCGGGGGGGTACGGACACCTGGGGACACCTGGGGACACCTGGGAGACACCTGGGACACACCTGGGGACATGGGGGTACAGCTGGGGACATGGGGACACCTGGGGACATGGGGACAGCCTGGGCAGGACCTGCCTGCACGCGGCCGCCTCAGGGGGGTACGGACACCTGGGGGACATGGGGACTCCTGGGACACACCTGGGACACACCTGGGGACACCTGGGACACCTGGGGGACATGGGGGTACAGCTGGGGACATGGGGACACCTGGGGACATGGGGATAGCCTGGGCAGGACCTGCCTGCATGCGGCTGCCTCGGGGGGTACGGACACCTGGGACACACTTGGGACACACCTGGGGACACCTGGGGAGACATGGGGACACCTGGGACACCTGGGGGGACATGGGGACACCTGGGGACACAGGGACAGCCTGGGCAGGACCTGCCTGCACGCAGCCGCCTCGGGGGGGTACGGACACCTGGGACACACCTGGGGACAGCTGGGGACACACCTGGGGACATGGGGACACCTGCGGGGACGTGGGGACACCTGCGGGGACATGGGGACACACCTGGAACAGCTGGGGACACCTGGGGTCACACCTGGAACACGTTGGACAGCTGGGGACACATGGGGACACACCTGGGACACATGGGGACATGGGGATACAGCTGGGGACACTTGGGACAGCTGGGGACACCTGGGACACCTGGGTACAGCTGGGGACATGGGGACACACCTGGGGACATGGGGGCAGCCTGGGCAGGACCTGTCTGCACACGGCCACGTCTGGGGGATACGGACACCTGGGGACATCTGGGAACACACCTGGGGACACTTTGGGTACCTGAGAGACATTTTTGGCTGCCTGGGGCACATTTTTGGGTGCCTGAGGTGACATTTTTGGGTGCCTGATGGACACTTTGAGTGCCTGGGGGACATTTTTGGGTGTCTTGGGGACACTTTGGGTACCTGGGGACATTTCTGGGTGCCTGGGGTGACATTTCTGTGTCCCTGTCCCCCTGCAGGAACGTGGAATGTCTGAATTTGCTGTTGAGCAGCGGTGCCGACCTGCGGAGGAGGGACAAATTCGGGAGGTGAGCAGGGCTGGATGTCCCAAAAAATCCCCAAAAAAACCTAAAACCCCCAAAAATCATTTAAACAAATCCCCAAAAATAATTTAAAAAAATCCTTCCCAAAAATTCCCAAAGATCCCCAAAACCCCCCAGGATCATCAGGTCCCTCCCACAGCTCTGAGGGTCAGGGACACCCTGGCACACCCTGCTGTGTCCTGGGAGGGTCCTGGAAGGGTTTCCAGAATGTTCTAAAATCCTGGTGGGTCCTGGAAGGGTTTGAGGGTGTCCTGGGAGGGTCCTGTAAGGGTTTCCAGAATGTTCTGAGCTCCTGCTGGGTCCTGTAAGGGTTTCCAGAATGTTCTGAGCTCCTGCTGGGTCCTGTAAGGGTTTCCAGAATGTTCTGAGCTTCTGCTGGGTCCTGTAAGGGTTTCCAGAATGTTCTGAGCTCCTGCTGGGTCCTGTAAGGGTTTCCAGAATGTTCTGAGCTCCTGCTGGGTCCTGGAAGGGATCCTGAGGTGCCCTGGGCTACAGCTGGGTCCTGGGCGGGTTCTAGTGGTGTCTTGGGAGGGTCCTGGAAGGGTTTCCAGAATGTTCTGAGCTCCTGCTGGATCCTGGGTGTCCTGAGTTCCTGCAGGTCCTGAAAGGGTTCCCAAGATGTCCTGGAAGGGTTTGAGGGTGTCCTGGGAGGGTCCTGAAAGGGCTTCCAGAATGTTCTGAGCTCCTGCTAGATCCTGGAAGTGTTCCTGAGGTGTCCTGGGCTCCTGAAGGTCCTGGGCGAGTTCACAAGGTGTTCTGGGAGGGTCCTGGAAGGGTTTCCAGAATGTTCTGAGCTTCTGCTGGGTCCTGTAAGAGTTTCCAGAATGTTCTGAGCTCCTCATGGCTCCTGGCAGTTTCCAGGGATCTCCTGGGCTCTGGCAGGTCCTGGCAGGTTCCCGGGGTGTCCCCCCGCTTCCAGGTGAGCCCCTGAGGCCGTGCTGAGTCCCCGTGTCCCCTGTGTGTCCCCAGGACCCCCCTGCACTACGCGGCGGCCAACGGCAGCTACCAGTGCACGGTGACACTGGTGACAGCCGGGGCCAGCGCCAACGAGCCCGACGGGAAAGGCTGCACTGCCCTGCACTACGCTGCGGCCTCGGACACCTACAGGAGGTGAGGGGACACTGGGGGGACACTGGGGACACTGGGGGGACACCGGGGGGACACTGGGGACACTGGGGTGGCACTGGGGACACGATGGCAAAGGCTGCACTGCCCTGCACTACGCTGCGGCCTCGGACACCTACAGGAGGTGAGGGGACACTGGGGACACTGGGGGGACACTGGGGACACTGGGGGGACACTGGGGACACTGGGGTGGCACTGGGGACACGATGGCAAAGGCTGCACTGCCCTGCACTACGCTGCAGCCTCGGACTCCTACAGGAGGTGAGGGGACACCAGGGACACTGGGGTGGCACTGTGTGTGTTGTTACTTGCCTGAGGTGGCACTGGTGACACTGGGGGTGTCACCATGGTGCTGTCACCAACCCAAGGTGGCCCTGGTGGCACTGGGGGTGTCCCTGTGGGTGTTGTCACCTGCCTGAGGTGGCCCTGGTGACATTGCAGGGCGGAGCCTCATTCAGGAAGCAGCGATGAGGAGCCCCTGAAGGAGTCCAGGCTGAAGGAGGCATTTTTGTGAGTGCTGGGGTGGGAATGGACTGGGAATTAAATGGGAATTTACTGGGAATTTGATGGGATTTTACTGGGAAATTGATGGGAATTTGATGGGATTTTATTGGGAATTTTTCTGGGCATTTGCTGGGATTTTGTTGGGAATTTTTCTGAGCATTTGCTGTGATTTCACTGTGATTTTACTGGTGTTTTACTGGGGATTTGCTAGGAATTTATTGGGAATTTGATGGGATTTTACTGGGAATTTCGATGGGAATTTACTAGGAATTTGTTGGGAATTTGGGAATATTGCTGGGAATTTTGCTGGATATTTGCTGGGATTTTATTGGGAATTTTGATGGGAATGTTGCTGGGAATTTTCCTGGTATTTTACTGAGAATATACTGGGAATTTACTGGGAATTTAATGGGAATTTTGATGGGAATTAACTAGGAATTTGTTGGGAATTTGGGAATATTACTGGGAATTTCCTGGGATTTTACTGGGATTTCCCTGGGATTTCCCAGGATTTTGCTGGGCATTCCCTCTCCATCCCTCAGGAAGAGCAAAACCCCTCCTGCCATTCCTCCCAAACCTCCCTCCCACCTGGGCAATCTCTGGGATTTTGGAGCTTTCCCTCTGGATTTTTTTCCCCTTTTTCATCTCTTTTTTCCCCATTTTTTGCAGCTGTCTGTAATTCCTGCTGGATAACAGATATTTTTTCCCCTTTTCCATCCTTTCCCCCCCTTTTTTTTGTTGCAGCTGTCTGGAATTCCTGCTGGATAACAGAATTTTTCCCTTTTTCCATCCCTTTTCTCCCCTTATTTTTTGCAGCTGTCTAGAACTCCTGCCGGATAACGAAATTTTTTCCCCGTTTTTTGCAGCTGTCTGTAATTCCTGCTGGATAACAGATGTTTTTCCCCCTCTTCCATCCTTTTTTCCCCTTTTTTTCTGTTGCAGCTGTCTGGAATTCCTGCTGGATAACGGTGCTGACCCCTCGGTGCGGGACAGGCAGGGTTACACGGCCGTGCACTACGCAGCCGCCTACGGCAACCGGCAGAACCTGGAGCTGGTCAGACACGGGGAGAAATGCAGGGAAATCCTGCTGGGAATGGGGGAAAATTGTCCAGGAAAATTGGGGAAATCCTGCAGGGAATGGGGGAAAATTGTCCAGGAAAATTGGGAAAATTCGGGTAAGAAATGGGGGGAAATTCCGGTAGGAAATGGGGGAAATTGTCCAGGAAAATAGGAAAAATTCCAGTAGGAAATGGGGGAAAATTCCAGTAGGAAATGGGGGAAAATAGTCCAGGAAAATAGGGGAAAATTCCAGTAGGAAATGGGGGGAAAATGTCCAGGAAATGGGGAAAATCCTGCAGGAAAATCCTGCAGGAAATGGGGGAAAATTGTCCAGGAAAATAGGGAAAATTCCAGCAGGAAATGGGGAAACTCCTGCAGGAAAATCCTGCAGGAAATGGGAGAAAATACAGCAGGAAAATCCTGCAGGAAATGGGGGAAAATTGTCCAGGAAAATAGGGGAAAATTCCAGTAGGAAATGAGGGGAAAATCTAGCACAAAATAGGGAAACTCCGCCCAAGGAAAGAGGGAAAATTCCTCCAGGAAAATAGGAAAAATTCAGCAGGAAAATAGGGAAAATCTGCCCAAGGAAATAGGGAATATATACCATGGAAAGAGGGAAAATCCACCCAAGGAAAAAGGGGAAAATTCAGCAGGAAATGAGGGAAAATTTCAGTAGGAAATGGGAAAAAATTCCAGCAGGAAAATAGGGAAAAATCTGCCCCAGAAAATAGAGAAAAATCTGCCTCAGGAAAAGAGGGAAAACCTGATGTGGAGAGAAAATTCAAGCTGGAAAACTTGAGCAGAGAGCAAGGAGGGGAGGATAGATCAGGGAAATTTGGGATTTTTGGGACAGCAGCACCCCCAGCCTGCTCAAGAAAGGTCCCATCCCCAATTTTGGGGTTTTTTTCAGGATGAGTATTTTTTGGGTGGGTGTGGAGAGCTCCAGGATCATTTCTGGATTTGTTTTTTGGGGTTTTTTTTGCATTTTGCAGCTCCTGGAAATGTCCTTTAACTGCCTGGAGGATGTGGAAAGCACCGTCCCAGTCAGCCCTTTGCACTTAGCTGTGAGTGCCTGCAGGTCCTGGAAGGGTTCCAAAGGCAACTGGGAGGGTCCTGGAAGGGTTTCCAGAATGTTCTGGGCTCCTGCTGGGTCCTGGAAGGGTTCTGGGTTGTACTGGGAGGGTTCTGGAAGGGTTCCAAAGGGTTCTGGGAGGGTCCTGGGCTCCTGCTGGGTCCTGGAAGGGTTCTGAAAGGGTCCTGGAAGGGTTTCCAGAATGTTCTGGGCTCCTGCTGGGTACTGGAAGAATTCTCAGGTGTGCTGGGAGCGTCCTGGAAGAGTTCTTGGGGTGTTCTGGGTCCTGGAAAGGTTCTCAGGTGTCCTGGCAGGGTCCTGGAAGGGTTTCCAGAATGTTCTGGGCTCCTGCTGGGTCCTGGAAGAGTTCTTAGTGTGTTCTGGGTCCTGAAAGAGTTCTCAGGGTGTCTTGGGAGGGTCCTGGAAGGGTTTTCAGGGTGTTCTGGGTCCTGGAAGGATTCTCAGGGTGCCCTGGGAGGGTCCTGGAAGGGTTCCTGGGGTGTTCTGAGTCCAGGAAGGGTTTTCAGGGTGTTCTGGGTCCTGGAAAAGTTCTCAGGGTGTCCTGGGAGGGTCCTGGAAGGGTTTCCAGAATGTTCTGGGCTCCTGCTGGGTCCTGGAAGAGTTCTCAGGGTGTTCTGGGTCCTGGAAGGGTTTTCAGGGTGTTCTGGGTCCTGGAAAAGTTCTCAGGGTGTCCTGGGAGGGTCCTGGAAGGGTTCTTGGGGGAGACATTTCTGGGAGGGACATTTCTGCCTGAGGGGATATTTGGGTGCCTGGAGGGACACTTCTGGCAGCAGGGAGGGGACATTTTTGGGTCCCTCAGGGGACACTTTGAGTACCTGAGGGACATTTTGGGTACCTGGGGGACATTTTGGACCCTGGGGGACATTTCTGGTTGCCTGAGGGACACTCTGAGTACCTGAAGGACACTTTGGATGCCTGAGGGACACTTTGGGGTCCGGGGAACATTTCTGGTTGCCTGAGGGACACTTGGGATGCCTGAGGGACATTTTTGGATCCCTGTGGGGCATTTTTGGGTCCCTGAGGGGCACTCTGAGTACCTGAAGGACACTCTGAGTACCTGAAGGACACTTTGTGTCCCTGTGGGACATTTCTGCTTCCTTGAGGGACATTTTGGGTAGCTGAAGAACACTTTGGATGCCTGAGGGACATTTCTGGGTCCCTGAGGGACACTTTTGGTCCCTGAAGGACACTTTGGGACGTATCTGGGTACCTGAGGGACATTTTGGGTAGCTGAGGAACACTTTGGATGCCTGAGGAACATTTCTGGGTCCCTGAGGGACACTCTGAGTACCTGAAGGACATTTTGTGTCCCTGTGGGACACTCTTGAGTACCTGAGGAACATTTTTGGGTCCCTAAGGGACACTTTGGATACCTGTGGGGCATTTCTGGGTCCCTGAGGGCACTCTGAGTACCTGAAGGACACTTTGTGTCCCTGTGGGACATTTCTGGGTCCCTTAGGGACATTTTTGGGTCCCTAAGGGACACTTTGGATACCTGAGGAACATTTCTGGGTCCCTGAGGGACACTCTGAGTACCTGAAGGACACTTTGTGTCCCTATGGGACATTTCTGCTTCCTTGAGGGACATTTTGGGTAGCTGAGGAACACTCTGGATGCCTGAGGGACATTTCTGCGTCCTGAGGGACATTTTGGGTACCCGAGGGACACTCTGAGTACCTGAAGGACACTTTAGGCCCTGTGGGACACTTCAGCTTCCCTGAGGGACACTTCCACTCCCCGAGTGACACTCCAGCACCTCTCCCTCTCTCCCCCACCGTGTCCCCGTGTCCCCAGGCCTACAATGGTCACTGTGAAGCCCTCAAGGCCCTGGCTGAGACCCTGGTGAACCTGGACGTGCGGGACCACAAGGGCCGCACCGCGCTCTACCTGGCCACGGAGCGCGGCTCCAGCGAGTGCGTGCAGGTGTGTGCAAGCTTTCAAACCTCCCAGGGGCTGCTTCTCCTCCCACACAAAGATTTCTTGCTCTTTCCAGGAGAATTTCTGTAAATAGCTCTTTTATTCTCGTAATATTTCGAAGGAAATAATTCTTTTTCTCGTAACGACCTCTCTCCCAGGTGTTGTTTCTGTTATTAAACCAACAGAGAGGTGTCAATTCTAGAATAATCTGCCTTTTTTTAGCGCAGCACGTTCTAAAAAGGCTGCATGAAATTGTAAATAAAGCCCTCCAGATCTTTCTCCTGCCTTCAGCTGGGGTCAAACATCTTTATTTTGTGTCCAACCCACACAGGTGCTCACCAGCCACGGCGCCTCCGCCCTGCTCAAGGAGAGGAAGAGGAAGTGGACGCCTCTCCACGCTGCAGGTCAGCCCCAGGGGGTGCAAAAAGCCTCGGGGTGAGGGGTCCTGTGGGGTTTGGGGTTTTTGTCAGCATGCTTTTAGTTGGGTTTCTTCCTCATCATGTTTCTCTTTGTTCCTTTTCCTTATCGCTCTTTTCCTTCCCTTGTTTTCCTTGTTCCTCTTTGCCTCATCCCTCTCTTCCTCATCCTATTTTTCCTCATCCCTCTTTTCCTTTTTCCTCTTTTCTCATCCCTTTTTTCCTCATCCCTCTTCACCTTGTTTCTGTTTTCCTCATTCCTCTTTTCCTCGCCTTCCTTATCCCTTTTTCCCTCATCCCTGTATTTTTCATCTCTTTTCCTCATCTCTCTTTTCCTTTTTCCTCTTTACCTCATCCCTCTTTTCCTCATCTCATTTTTCCTCATCCTTCTTCCTCATCCCTCTTCTCCTCATCTCTTTTCATTATTCCTCTTTGCCTCATCCCTTTTTTCCTTCTGTTTTCCTCCTCCCTCTTTTCCTCCTCCCATTTCCCTGATCCCATTCCCTGATCCCGTTTCCCCTATCCCATTTCCCCTATCCCATTCCCCGATCCCATTCCCCGATCCCATTCCCCGATCCCATCCCCAATTCCCAATCCCCAA
>VZUI01050241.1:0-36894 GCA_013401135.1 Cettia cetti
AAAAAGAAAAAGAAAAAGAAAAAGAAAAAGAAAAAGAAAAAGAAAAAGAAAAAGAAAAAGAAAAAGAAAAAGAAAAAGAGGAGGAGATGGGACCCATACTAAAATGTTACTCAGGATTTGTACTCAGGCATTACATAAGTGGAGTGAAGTTCCAGGTATTTCAGACCCTGAGTTTCAGAGGCAGTAGTTAGACCCATTCTCTTAATTTAATTAAATTGCCATGAGAAACTTCAGGGAGGGTGTTGGGAACCACTATTAAAGGACCTGTTTTAATCTGTGTTTCCAAGGCATTTTCTATCCTTCCCTGGTCTCATGCGGAGATAAAACCACTGAATTCCTAAATACAAATACTTGTGGGCTTTCAAGACTCTTTGTTTTTTGCACCAAACCTAATAGAAGAGGAAGCTGAGCTATGAGTTTGCAAGATTTTATTATTCCTTTCTTTTTTTTTTTTTTTATCCCCAAAAATGTAAAGACTCAGCTGTAAGCATCTACCCAATAGACAACGCTTCTGAAAACGAGATCTGAGTGAATTGTTTAGGAAAAAAATATTCCTGGCAAATTTGGGGAGTTTAGTTCCACTCACCTGTGCGCAGGGCTCTCTTGCTGCCTGGAAAGGCACTTCCTCACAAGACCTGTTCAGCGTGTCCATTCTGGTCATGTTTTGATGCTTTTTGCAGAAATCAGCTTCCTTGAACTGAAATACAGGACATTTGAATTCTGATCTGCTCAGCTGTGCTGCCAGTGTCAGATGTCCACAGGTTCAGGCTGAAGTTTGGGCCACACTCAGTTTTCTTCTCCTGAACAGACAGTGAAAAGACATGGAGAGAGGGAGCTAAACTAAAAGAGGACAGATTTAGGCTGGATGTTAAGATGAAGTTCTTTACTTAGAGGCTGGTGATGCCCTGGCACAGGGTGTCCAGAGAAGTTGTGGCTGCCCCTGGATCCCTGGCAGCGTCCAAGGCCAGGTTGGACAGGGCTTGGAGCAACCTGGGATTGTGACCCTGCCCATGGCAGGAGGATGAGACAGATCTTAGGGACCCTCCCAACCCAAACCTGGGTCTGGGATTCTCTGATTCTTGTGGTATTTCTCTGCTAACAATGATTTGGTAAGCCCAAGTGGGATTGTGGGAGGCTGGGGCCACAGTAGGGAGGGTGCTATGGCCAGTTGAATTTCCAGACACACCCAATGCACAGGGAAAGTAACAAGTGTAAAATTAATTGTTATAACAAAGGAAATCCATCAGATTTCTTAAGTGTCACCATTCTGAGAACAGGTCCATGATGTCTATTCAGAGGAGGTTCAAGTCCATCCTTGACAAGAGTACACCCACTTCATAACATGCTGTTATGGCTCTCTCAACACCCTGACAGCACCCACTGCTGCAGGTCTATCTGCCAACTTAAATTTCTTGGGAATAAGCTCTGATCTTTTCTTCCCCATCTCTTCCTCCTTCTCAGCCTGATTCCTCCACCTTCCTATCAAAAGTTCGTAACCTGAGCTCTACAGTCAGTCCACAGGTCGTGTCTGCAGGTTGTGCCCTTCACCTCCCACCTCCTGTTTCAAAACATCTGAAGATTTAATCTTTCCTGCCTACAGCTTATTTAGGATTGTATCATCCCTGGGAATGTCTACACGCAGGGGTGGTGTTAGGCAAGTGCTGACTTTCCAAGGCAGATGGGCATGAGGCAGCTGAGCCTCAAAATCCTGCAAAGGCATTTAAGGAATGCTGTGCCCAAGTTAAAGTGGCCTTGTCTGCTGCCCAGACACCTATTACAACTTTTCCTGTGTCCTTGGCACCACCTGTATCACCGTAACTCACACTTCTCACCTCCACTCAAAATATTGCTGATGCTGATTATGGCCTGGTCCGCCAGCAGCACCATCATCCTCTACACCCTGTTCCTCCTCTTCATCACACATGAATGCCTTCTTGCAGCCATCATAGCTGACATCTTGTCACACAGAAAGCAGGAATGAGTTGTTAAAGTTATAAGTCAGACCCACAACACTCAGAAAAAAACCCATGTGACTGTCTTGGAAAGCATGAAACAAACTGCCAGTTTTACAGCCACCTTCTCACCGGCTTGGCCCTTGCAGACATGGACAACTTGGGCTAAATTTTTTAAAGTGTGCCTTACAGGACACTTTGCAGCAGAAGGATGTTTCAAGGTTTTGCTCCTCAAAATTCACCCTTTGATTTATTTAGAAAGATTTTCTAATATTATTAACCACGAGAAAGTGTGTGTAACATACAGCCTTTCCAGATTTATTTCAAATGTATGATATGGGGACAAACAAAATTTTCAAGCAGTTTGAAAAGGAAAAGAAAACACCCTACAACAAACCTGTTAGGACACAGACTAGTACAAGATGTTTGACACACTAAGAACTTGTTAAACTGCAGGTTTTGCATCTTCTTAGGTTGAACAGTTTGCCAAAGCATAGAGTCACAGATTCAGAGTCATGAAATGGTTTGAGCTGGGAGGGACCTTAAAGTCTGTCTTATTCCACCCCTGCCGTGGGCAGGGACACCTTCCACTGTCCCAGGCTGCTCCAAGCCCCAGGGTCCAGCCTGGCCTTGGACAGTGCCAGGGATCCAGGGGCAGCCACAGCTTCTCTGGGCACCCTGTGCCAGGACCTCCCCACCCTCCCAGCCAACAATTCCTTCCCAATATCCCATCCAGCCCTGCCCTCTGGCACTGGGAAGCCATTCCCTGTGTCCTGGCCCTCTATCCTTGTCCCCAGTCTCTCTCCACCTCTCCTGGAGCCCCTCTGGGCACTGGAAGGGGTTCTGAGGTTTCCCCAGAGCCTTCTCTTCCCCAGGCTGGACATTCCCTGCTCTTCCAGCCTTTCCTCACCACAGCCAACAACATGAAAAATTAAAACCAATGGGTGCCGTCAGCATTTCCTTCATTTTCTTTTTGAAGGATTAACAACAGCTGCTTTATTTATTCATGAGAGCTCCCAGGTCTCTGAGAAGGTTTGAGAAGGTTTCTTTTCCTTGCCCCTGCCTGCCTTTCCCCCCAGAGCCGGCGGGGTCTGGGCCACAGGATCACATTGCAGTGTGTTTGCAGCCTTGGCTGGGCGTCCAGGCCTGGAACCAGATGAGTTAATTCACCACAGCTTCTCATGACATCTCGGTAATTAATGCCCCAGATCTCTCTCCATCTCCCCTCTGAGGAGCACAGCTCGGATTTAATTGCCTCATAATGCACACTCAAAATGAGTAGTTGCCTAATTGTCCCTAGGCAGATCCTTGGATGAAAGTCTGTGAGAAAACATACAGGCCGCAACACTGAGTAAGAGCCCAAAAAGCACAATAAAGCAAAAGCTTGTAACTCTTTGTTACTTTCTAATGCTGTCAAAACAATATATTTTTTTTAAGATATTCAAGAAACAAATTAAGATAAAATCTTGCTACATCCTCTTGTTTCCCCACCCACTCAGCTATACAAAATAAAACCTTGAGGAGGATTTTATGGAATCATAAGATCATTAAGGTTGAAAAATATGTTTCTTTAGTGTAACAGCTTCCACAGGAAAGGATAAAGTTTCAAAGCACAGTGTGATGCTTGAGCTGTGCTACTGCAGTTTGTGGGGCAGAACTGTCATTCGAAGGTTTTTAATAAGACCTTTGAAGGGCAAAAGTCCTGAGTGAAGTGAGTTAGCAGAGATTTGATACCTGCAGCAACAGTGGTGTTCTATTATTAACCTCCAGCCATTGTGCCCAAGCTGCAGATGCAGAATGCACCCACGGAAATCACGCTGTAAATGAAAACCCTGTAGACACCAAAGATTACAGTCAGTTGTTGAATATTCAATAGTATTGAAAATTATTCAAAATGTACTTGGCATTCCTGGTTCTAAACATCACCTCAGCTCAAAGATTCAAGGTCTTTCTCCAATCATTGGGTGTGTTAGGGTTATAAAATCACTTATTTCTAGCTGCCTTAGTTTGCTCAAACAAGTAATGTTGTTTCCATAATTTCTGTGCTACAAAAAGTTCCCTGCGGACCGGCTTCTCTTTCTGCCTTCAATTCTATGCAAAATACAGACCCAAGTCTGCCCTGAATCTTTTTTTTTTTTTTTTTTTTTTTTGCAGTTGTGGGCAGAAACCTATACTAAAACTCCTAATCTACAACGCAAGATCACACTAAAGATCATGGTCAACTGCTTACAAAGGCTTTTAACTGAGTAAAAAAAAGAAAAATTCATTATTTCATTTCAATTTTTAAAATACTTTTTTTCTAACAGCACACATGGATTGTTTTACTTTTAAGTACTTTTATGTTTGCTTGCTTTTTGGGTTATGAGTGGGTTAAATTAAAAATTCATTAAACTGCAGTTTAAGCTTAAACAAATTTTGATTTTTTTTCATTTCATTTGAAAAATTCAAATATATCCAGGCCAAATGTATCCAGCCTTATATCACTCCCCCCAAAAAATTGTGTTTTCAGTTTCTCAGCCCATCTGTACAGATGAAACATAACCATTCTTGCAGTTCTTCACAGCAAAATCCATCCTCAGTTTTAGTCCCATCTCACAACCAAGATTTATAGTGACCATTCTGTACACACTCAGAATTATAAGATTGTCCAGCTGATTCCTTCAAATCCTTACATGGATGGTGTAGCTCATTACAACAGATACTGAATCACAGACATGCACAGTGTTTGGTTGTGCTGATCCAAACCCACAACTGTGAACAAGTGCAGGTGACAGGAAAATCCAGATTCAGCCCAAAACTTGATCCATGGTGCAGACTCTGGAGTTGACTGATTGCACACCTGGGGACTCTTCTGAAATCATGATACATCTCCAAATTGCCACAGGACAGCAGCTTTGGGTGGTACTGCTACAGTGCAGAAATCAAACTTTCTTAAACTGCATTAATTTCAAACATCTTGTACTAGTCTGTGTCCTAACAGGTTTGTTGTAGGGTGTTTTTTTTTCCTTTTCAAACTGCTTGAAAATTTTGTTTGTCCCCATATCATACATTTGAAATAAATCTGTTAAATTGTAAGTTTTATTAACATGACCTTGGTAACTTTTCAAGGAACCCTGTGCATAATATTTAATAAGAAAACAAAACCACTTGGCTAAGCACTCTTTTAAAAATGGACTAAAACTCGTGAATTAGATTTGTTGGTAATTCAAATGGCAGAAATATTATCCTGTCTGCAGTTTGTTATGAGACATTACATATGCTCTGCTGGGAGTCAGATGAATTTAAAGAACAGGGCTTGTAACTTCATTTACTTCAAAAAGCAGTTCATGCAGAGTACACATGTAACGTGCACTTACCGTGATGTTAAGTGCTAGAAATGAGCTGTTGCTGTGACTTGGAGAAGTATGAGGGGGTCCTCCCTCCACTCAAAATGAGGATTTTGGCAGACTTCTCTTTTGCAGTCATTTCTACATGTGCTGGGAGCTCAGGAGAAAATCCCAGTGAGGAATTCAAAACAACATGCTAACAGAACTTCGCTCCCTAAACATTAACATCTTGATGCGAGCAAAAAGATGCAGAGCAACATGGGCACAAGAAAACAGATGTTTTTATTTCTGAACATTGTACTTATTTTTGAGGATACATTTGACTTTGACTCCATAATGTCCTGTCTCTATACTACCTTTACTCCATACCTTTATTACAATATCAGATCACCATCTCATCAAAAAAATTGCAGTTGGGAGGGGATTTTTTAAAGAAAATGGCATGACCATGGAATAGTTCCTTCCAAATAAAACCAGTGTGGACCGTTTTCTTCTTTTTTTTTTTTTCTTTTAGAAGTTTCTCTGATAAATCAATTCCCTATAAGAACTTCCTATAGAAACAAATAATTTTGTGTTGAAAAGTACTGGAACAATGTGGATTGAGAAAACTTCAGATTTCTATATTGCAAACTTGTTAATAAAGGTATTTCCAGCAACCATTCCAGAATTAAAAATAACAAAAAATTAAAAAGAAGTGATGAAATCTTTGTTCTTCTGAGATATAAAAACAATTATGATTTTGCTTTTGATTTCACGAAATTTTAGAAGGAAATTTTCATTTTTAAAAGCCAAATAAAAGGTGGAAGTATTTAATCTCAAGTCAGCTCTCAATATTTTAAGGAACAAAGGAAATTGAATTTTTAATCTCGTAATTAAAAGGAGCCATTGTAAAGTTGTGTATATTGGAAAAATACTGCTGCATAGTATATTGCTACTAGCACACCAACCTGGAAAATTAGGAATGTTCCCCTTAAGAAAAATAAGAGAAATTTTACAAAACTACTTTGTTTTTGTCTAGATTGGAGCTGCATTTTTTTGGTCTTCTCTGCTGTTATTTTTATTATAGGGTTATGGGGGTCCGTGTTCTCTTTTTTAATTAGTTACCTGGAAGCAGATTATTTAGATAATATAAATTATGTACAATGTGATTTAGGCTTTAATTCAGATTTGTCCATTCTGAAGTTATCTAAAATTAAATTGAAAGCTTTTTATTTAAAAGCTTCTTTAGAGATGCCACCCTTTTCTGTCTCTCTCCCCTGAAGCACACAGGTTCTGTCAGCTTTCCTCTGCACAGCAAGAGCTCCATCTCAGTTTTATCTGACACATGCTGCTACCCTGGGTTGGAGCAGGGACACTGCTGAGGGGTTCTGCACTCAGACCATCCAACAAATCAGGAGAAATTCCACTGCTGCTATTTGAGAGGCACCTCCAGTCAAAACCCAGCAAGGCACTACTGGAGCTGGGGGGCTTCTGTCAAACAGCAAAAGGTGAAATAAATGCAGCTGGATGCTGAAGCAGTTGAGGTCTCTGGAGAGGGTGGAACCAAAGACCTGAAAGTTGCAATTGTTCTGGCACTACTCAGTTGAGCTAAACTGCTCACAGTGCATGGTAGCAAGCTGCAGATATTACAGATCCCTCAAGATCTCCCTCAAAATAAAATTCCTCAGCAAGCACAGGACGTTTGTTTCCCAACACACACGCTCCAGTGCGATTTAGTCTGGACATTCTACAACTTTTGCTTTATTTTAATACTCAAAAAAATTCACTGGGAAACTCCTGCAGTCTTTCCTTGCTTTGTTCTCCACTCAGCTCAGTCGTTACCCAACTGAGAATTAAGTCTACCAGAAACAGGTATAGTCGTCAGTCTACAGAAGACAGGTAAAATTATACCTCTCTTAACACTATGCAGAAAGTTAATATTTCATCTGGAGGGCAACCTGTCCTCTTTTCCCTGGAAAATGTTTGTGGTGTTGCACAAAACCACGGCTCTGTGAGAGACCCCCAATATTGTTGGCATAAAACAAAGAAATGAATACCTTGAGAAAAAACTATTACCCTAATTTTTCCATGTAATATATATATTTCATGTTTCAATAGATTCCTTCTCACAGGAAATGCCAGACAAGGAGAAGGAATAGTTATGAGAGAAATAGATGCTATTCTGCAAAGGCACTGTATTGGCAGTAGAGAGCTTTTCAAGAACATCTCTAAAGAAGGAATTCAAGTTTGGTAGAAAGAGCAATCAGAAGAGAAAAAAAAAAAAACAGTTATGAATAGAGGCAAACTTATTCCAATTTGCTGAGATGAGAGAACACTCAGACCATTTGGAAAAGTTGCTGTTATACATCAACCTGGCATGTGAAAGAGACAAAAAAACTGTAGATACTGTAAGAAAAAGTGTCTTATACAGCAGGAAAGTAATTAATTAAAAAAAAAAAAATCTGGTGACACCATGGAAAGATCCATCCAAATATCTTTTGAAATCTGTAGGGACAGATGTGGGGGTTTAAGGATATGTATAATGCACACATGCATAAAATTATACAAAAGGGATTATGGAGTCACTCAGTAGATCACTGGAGAATTCATCTGCAACACTGCCTACTGCAAAAAACTTAACAGAAGGGTCTCAAAAATGGCATAAAAGCATGGCAAGGGCTCCAGAAGAAGAGAAACTGGCAATATCTGGTACAGTTATTTCAGAGAGGGTACTCAGAGAAGAGAACTGATAGACACATTTCAAGACTGAAAAGCGGTTGCCTTGTGTTTTCTTAAAATAATTATAAAACCATAGACTTTTCAGTGACCTGGCAGCAATTAATTAAAGGCTATAATAATTTATTTTATACAATATAATCATAAAGCTGTGAAGTTGATTGTCACCGGGCAGTATTGCAGCCTAAAACATACCACAAATCCACAATGCATACAACTTCCTTCAAGTAATGTAATTACCTCAAATGATATAAAAAGCAGCAAAGCCACTCTTAGTGAAACTCATTCTCCTCAGAATCACAGCTACTCTTACGTTTTTAACTGCTCACACAGCTAATTGTATTTCCCTACATATATTTTGTAAGTACCTAAATTTAGACAGTTACTTATGAACCCAGCTGAGCCCATTATAACATTACAAGCCAAATATTATATCTTTCTTATACATTAGAATGAATAAGATAATGAAAATATCTTGCTTTCTAAATTAAAATTAAATATAACCAGCATTGGTGTTCTATATTAACCACATAAAGTGAGTAATTTATAATGAGAAGTACAATAGGAGGAAAGGAGTTCTAGTAATAAAATTTTTAGATTAATCAACTTATCTTCATTTTGTGTGTATGAATTCTGAGCCACTCAGACCTTAAAATCTAAAATCATATTATAAATTATAATTAGCTGTGGGAGATAGTTCTGTTGTTGTTTGGGTTTTAGGTGTTTTGGTTTTTTTTTTAATATTGAACTTACAATGTTTCACAAGTATTCTGTTCGATTCTCTGGAAAAGCAGCAGCAAAATTCAAGGCAAATTCATTTTAGTGGACATAAACTAATCTACACTTACTGACTAGTTAAAAATTATTCTGAAAGCTCATTTCTTCAATTTGGCCCTGGAAAACTCTTCTTATACATTCAAAAGTTACCTTACACAAACTTTCCCATAAACTGATTTCAAATTTCTGGAGATTGCTTGGGAATATATCTATTCAGCAGAAAAGTTGAGCAAATGGGTGCAGTGCACTCTCAAAGAAAACTCATGTTTTTGCTAAAAGACTTCAAGAAAATGTTGCAGTATTCACCCACCCACGTGATACTGAGCTGTCACCCAAATTGCATAATTGCACTAATTTTTTTCCAAGGGACCTCCCACTGGGAAACGCATCTCTCCATACTAATGAAGCCCAACACAAAGTGCAACTTGGGTATTTGCATGTTAATGGAGCTTTGTGCTCGAGGCTGTTTATTCAGCACGCCAGAAACACTGAAAAGAAGGTGTTAACAGAAACCTTTAGCCAGAATTAGACAGGGTTAATTAGGACATATGGAACGGGATCTGAGTAACAAGAGACATTAAAATTAACCCTTTTTATCAGCTGTAGTAGGACAAGGGAGGGGGTGGGGGAAATTCCTCCTTTGACCCACACAAAGGCCTTTTCTGCCATAGATTTAGGGGCAGTATTTTCCCACTGGCACAGCTCCACCAGCGGTGGGGTGTTTGCATGGAGGAGGAGATGTGGATCCATCAGCCCCTTCATCCCTTGCCTGACTCCTCCCAAATCCTGTGACACAGGAATGATCCTGACAAGGTGAAATTATCTATAAAAGTAGCAGCAAGATTTTTTTGGCAAAACAATATGAGTTTCAGGCCACATGTATAAATACATGCTCTGACCTGCATATTATACAGGCATTTTTTATGTTAAAGCACTTGATGAGACCATGAGGACAAACAGGGACTTTAGTTAAGAGCCTCCATCCATGTCTGGGTCTTCCACGATTTTTAGAAGATAATTGAAGGGTTGTTATGATTAACCCAATCATACAGTTATAGTGAGAGGACAGGGCAAAATAAAATTAACAAAATAATCCCTGAGTCTTTTAGCAGCACAGTTTGATAATTCCATAATGGTATTTCAGACTCTGTGCTATGTTTCAGGACAGGATACAAAAAGAGCTTTTTCTTCCCTTTTAAGTGGATCATGCTTGGTGACTCTTTTCTTATTTAACATTTTTTCCTAAGTATGTTAAATATATTGCTCTTTGCTGAGTTCCGTGGATAATGACTTCACCCCAGGGTCACAGAAGGAATAGTAAGGAATAGTTGAACAGTATTTCTCCTGGCTCAGTTCTCAGATGTTGCTGCCCTCTTTGCTCACAAATTGATAATTGATTACTCCAATCAAGACAAGAGCAGAGCATTTGGTTACTCTCTAGTTTGGTATTTCATACTTGCATTTCAGAACTTGAAAAGGCGTTTTGCTTTTTTTGGTTTTTTTTCATGCCCTAAAGCTTGTTTCTTTTAGTACTCTACCAGTTGACTTAACAAATACTATAGCTCCGCCCTACAAACTTTATTTCTATTCCTACATCTTCCTGCCCACAACAACATTCTTACTACCACATTTCAAAGCAGATTTTAAAATTGCATGTTCAGTTCCTGTTTCTCTCAGAAGACTGAGGCTTTTCTTATCACATGTGGAAAGGCTTTTTTGTAAAAAAAAAACCCACAGGTTTTATTTTCCCTTGTCTTTTTATTCTGGTGTGTGCCAGTAAATGCATAGGTTATTCAGTGTAAGCAGAACTATATTTGACTGATTGATAAGAAGCCTCTGCTTGCTCAGAGAAATGTATCTGTCATCCTGAAAGAAGCAAAATGACAGAAATGACATCCAGTGTGTAGGACGAGGATATCAAGAGAGATGCTGTATTCCTTCATCATAATGCCACTAAAATGGAAAAGAGAAAGAAAAAAAGATTGAACTGAAACATCCAACAGTTGCAAGCATCTCTCTTTTCAGCACAGAAACAATTGCTGCATTGTTCACTTAAAAAAAAAGAAAATTATGCAATGCAACAGCAAACTCCTGTTAGGAATGAACAAAGGCAGGAACACCTTGCTCCCCAACTCAGTGTTGTACAAAGGGCTCAGGGCTCTGTGGTGTAATGCAAGGACTGGCCACGGTGCCATCTGTGGGGAATACTAATATTATTCCTGCATGGAATATTCTCTGCGCTTAGACCAGTTGAAACTTTTCTGTGTCGTACCAACAGGAATCACATTTACATTGCAGAAATGGACATAACAGAGAATTCTTTCCATGTTATTATTGGGGATGTAACATCAGTGTGTCGTGGCTAAAATGTGGAAAAGAAAGTTTCTCCATTTTTTGAAAACTGCCTGTGTTTCATGGCAGGTGGGATGAAAGAGGCAAAAAAGTAGTGAAAGAATTTAAAATGCTCAACTAGGCTTCTAATGCCTTGGACTGGCTACCTAGAACAGAGATTAGACAATGCTAAGAAAATAAAAGTAGGTATTTATTAAAGGTCTACAAAAGGTACATCTTGAGCAGTCAAAAGCCTCCCAGAGGGTACACCCAAGATTGATGATGGTCATGAGCTTTTCAGAGTTTCACAGTGATAAGTTTGGTCCATTGGCATATCAGGGGTTAATTACAGCTTCAGGTAATGAAGTAATTTACCCCCAGTTTGCTCCTCAAACTCAGAACCTCAACTCACTTTTGTTTATAATATTTGGGGCCTGAGACAGCAGTGTCCTTGGATTTCTGGCCTAGAATGATGGTTTTGTCTGACCAAAATGTGAAGACAGTAACTAACACTCTGTATGGAGTTTAGAGTTATGCACTAATGCAGTACAGGATTTGAAAACCATAAAAGCTAAAATCCTAAGGCATCACCTGTGCCATGGGAACTGGAGCTTGTGAAGAGCAGGCCAGAAGCTCCCTCCAGCACAGCACTACCTACCAGCCACTGTTCACATGACAATTCCTGCAGAGGCACCAGAAGCCTCACTTGTTTTAGAAAACCTTCTATTCTCCCAGGAACCAGAGGCATCTGTCATATGCCCCCCATCGTCATGGGTGCCTCTGCAACAGAGCAAAGGAGGCTTTTTGCCCCAAGAATGAAACCACAAAAAACCTGCTCCAGTCCTTCCCTCTGTGAGGAGGGTACATTTGATCTAATGAGCACAACACCAGCAAACCCTGTCCAAGACTTTTGCAACCCTGAGGCGTGTGGCTAGTTGAAGACCAGGAGTTATGGCAACAGGTGGGAGCTCATAACTGCAGGATTCACATGATTTATGGGCAGGACTGACAGTAGTCTGGGTTGCTTGCCATGATACCGGCCAGTTGCATTCGTGATAGATTGAGGTCATGAAGGGGGAGTGGAAGAGGTCCTGTCATATATCCTTCATCAGGTTTTCATTTGTCTGTGAGTTAGGGTTGTGGTAGCAGTGGGAAAAGGGTCTCATCTGAGTGTTTATTTTTCTAGCCTGAAGGGCTCTGTTCCTCAAACATGCTTGTGTTTGATACCTGAAAGGGAGACATCAGCATGAGGGATTTGTGACTCAACTCACTGACCTGTGCTGCCAGTCAAATTTTAGAAGTCAAATCTAGAGCTTGGGAGCTTAAAAAAAAAAATACTAAATAGAGCAGCACAGATCTTTGAAGAGCCACACAGGCCAACTTTTGAGCACGGTGCACCCACCATATGTGTGCCCCATGCAGTTGTGCTCTGCTCTGCAGTGCAAAAACACACAGAAAACCTCTAAAGAACAGATCTATATTGCACCTCCACAGAAAATGCCAACAGTACTACTCAGGGTTTCCAAAATCAGGCCCTTCACTTGTTTCTGGTTGATGGAGCATTTAATTCACTACTGTGCCTCCACTCTCACACAAATAAGTACAAATAGTCAGTCAAAGAGATCTTGGTTGCAAAATTATGCCCAAAACTCAGCACTCTTCATTTCTAAAGTGTCACCCCCTCCAGTGACCACTGAATAAATTTTATTATCTAAAGAGCACTTTTTTTAAAATACAGATAACCTCCAAAGCTTTAAACTTATTTTGCTACTTAATCTTCTACAGCAGATCTGCCATCTCAAACATGTACAAATCCAGCGGGAGGACGGTGCTTTCAGCTCTGTATTCCCTAAACCAGCCTGGGAAAGCCAAATAAATTTAGGAACCAGGGAAATAGTGCACAACCACCAGAGGCTCCAGCACTGCAGCCCAGGAACAGTCAATGCAAATATGGGTTTGGCATTTCAGACATCTAGTGAGGGTGTGCACAGACGAGCATGTGGTGAACTTTGTGCAATACCCAAGTGAGACTCTTGTGATGGCACAAACAGCTGCAGAATAACCATAAAAATATTAGCCTGTGCCTAACATCTGTCCATGTGGCTTTGCTCCTTCTTGAGCTTCCCTTAGGATAATGAGGACTAATTAAAACCAGCCCCTTTTCCACACCACTCTAATACACACCCAATACTCCTCACAGCCCAGGTGTCTTTCACTGTTATTAATGACTTCATATTAATTAATACTGAGAAGAGGGAAGGGGGTGATCTCTCATTAGCAGCAGACTCAAGGTGGTGAAGCTGCCACACTCTGCAGCGGTGCTATCCTGAGCTTTCTGCAAAAGCGGGGATGTTTTCCCCCAGGGACCTCACAAACTCCCCATCTCTTCAGCATTAGTAACCAACAGCCCCCAAAACCTTCCTGAGACCCTGCAGCCCCTCAGAAGCAGGGAGTCTCCCCCAGCCTACACAGAGGCAAAGCCAGAGCATCTCTGATGAATGCAATCGAGCCTCAGCCGTGCCGTCACCTCTTTACACACCAGCTCAGGGATTTCATTTTGCTACCTAATTAGGCAACCAGGGAAATATGAAAGCCAAAGGAGCTAGGTATAAATAGGAATCCTTCAGTTACTGAAGGAGCTAATAAGTCCTGAACCTGCTCTCATTTGTACTTTATCAGATAAATTCAAAGAGGGGGGAAGACACACAGTTCAGACATATGCTTCCAATTTTCTCAGAACTAGTAAAATGGAAAATACTGCTCTGTCATTAACTATTTTCATATTTATTCTGCAATATATAAGGTGGGTCATGTTTCTGTGGCAACTATTGTGGAAACAAAAATTCTTTGTGCCATAGTCTTATGTAATTAAAACTTATAGCATAAAAACACCTCAACTACTTCAATACGCATTTAGTTATTTAGTTCAAATTGTGGACCAAGTTAGCCATTCAAGTCAGATAAAATCTGCAAACCCAAGAAAAAGACATATTAGGATTTCCTCAAAGAAAGTTATCTTTCTTAGCTTCCCTATTACATGAGAAACATGAGCTAAAATGCTCTTTTTTAAATAAAACGTCATTGCTATTAACCCAAATGGATAACCAAGAACCTGCTGAAGAAAACTGGACTTGTTGGGTTTTAGGCAGAGAAATTACTTTGTAACAATGCACTCAAAAATCTAATCACATTTACTTTAGAGAACTCAGATTAAGAATTAAGAAATCTATTTTTTTCATTTTGGCCTGTTGGTTTGGGGGTTTTATTTCTTTCTTGCAGGAAAAGTAATTCTATCTTTCTGCAATGCAGAATCCCTGTGTTTTATCCAACATCTCTAGAGGTTTATATCTTTTTAGCTGGTGGCCTAGTTCCCAGGAGTTTCCCAAACCTCTCAGTTGGTTCCCCAGCTGTTTCTGTCATCCACTCACCTGCTCACAAAGTCACAGTGTTCACAGCTCCAGTACTGAAACAGTCACTGCAGGATGGCAGATTTTACCCTCATACACTCTAAGGGATACCAGAAATCTTGATGGGAAGAGAGAGGGGAGAAAGTAGTTATTAAGAATACTTTCCATTTTTTTCAAACATGACCACCAAGTAAGACAGAATTTGTGAAATTATGTTGAAAACTCTTTATTTGTGTATTTCTGAGAATTTAGTACTCAGTAACTGATCCAGACGAGCCACATTGCACTTGTACACAAATCCCTTTCTTTTAATTTGCTGTGTTAAGAAGCTCTGGAGGCCATTGTAGCTGATGGTCACAGGGATCTGTATGATTTAATGGCTGTAATTCAGGTTAGTCTAATCCTCCTGATGTGGCATCAATTATTAGATCAGATCTAATCCTTTTGATACTCTTGGGTTCTGGAAGTCTCTTCTTGGTTAGAGTGTCAGAGAAAAGAAAACTTTTTGTTCAGACTTCCTGAGACAGCAACTACACCCTACTGAGGGGAAACTTTAACATTCCTTTGAATTTTCACAAAACCCTATGAAAGGTGCAAGATTTTGTGAGTAAAACACTTTATTTTTTGGACAAAATAAAAGCTAAAATCATAATAATTTTTAATTCTCAATGCTCCCATGAAGAAAAGGGAAACAGAGACTGTTTCCTGAGACTGTTTTCTTTGGTCTTCCTGAGATTTTTTTTCAGGTTTTTTTAAAATCTCCTTTGAGATGAGGAGATATATGATGTAACATTGACAGAACTGTAAATTTAGTGGTGATGTCATCCAGGAAAAATCCCAACAGTTAGGTACCAGGAGCTGCCCACTTTGCAATGCTGGACAGCAAGATGTTCTCGGTGGTTGATTTGCACTGGATATTTCATGAATTTCTTATTTGCTAAAGTAGGTGATCATCAGTTTCCAATGACTTGTTTTGACCTCTTTCAATGGAAAATGAGGTGCTATTTCTGGCATGCTTATGAACCTACTGTTTAGTCCTAAAAGTTTTGCAAGAAAAGGGATAATAAATAGTTATTCACTTCCACTGAATAGCTTTGTAGATTATGTGCTGAGGGCAGTAACAGCTGCTTCTCGTTACCAAAAAGGCCTCCTAGCATGTATACTCCTAACACACCAAGCTAAGGTCAAGCCGAGTAGCAGGTTTTTTTTCCTCAACATTGTTTAAAAGCTTTTAAATAAAACCATATTAGAAATACAGTCACCTCTGGTAACTGATTTTCAAAAGCAAAGCCAGAAGAGCTGTGAGAGGTTTTTTTAAATCTTCTTTGTTTCTGATTTGGAAGGCTTTTTCTTTTCTCTGTTAAAGGCTCCCTTTATGCTGCTAAACTCTGGAGATTTTTCCTTGAAGTCCCTGAAGACCTTTTTAATCTCATTTTTAATCTCATTTTTTTCTTTTTTCTTTTTTCTTTTTTCTTTTTTCTTTTTTTTTTTTTTTTTTTTTTTTTTTTTAGGGGGTGGTTGGGTTGATTGGTTTTTGGGTTTTTTTGGTTGGTTGGTTGGTTTGTTTGCTTGTTTTTTGTTACTCTATGTTTTCTTCACAAAAACATTACCATAATCCAGATGATTATTCTGAAAGTTTCTGATTTTCCCTGCCATGCCCAGGGAAGGGTTGGGCCATTCCCATCCCTGTGGTCCTGCATGGCAGGGCTGAGTTTGGACAGGAGGAGGGCATCCTCAGAAAGCAGAGCTAACTCCAAATAAGTACAGAGAACAACAGAGGAGGACTGTGGCTTCCTTCTAGAACAATCTTCTAGATGCCATCTCATCTCCCTGGATGAATGGTTCAAGGGGGGACTAGCACCTGCCCCAATGAAAGTTCATTAAGAGGCTGCTATATTTCATAAAATTGTGCCGACTCTTGGAAGCAAGATCCACATTCCTGACAGAAGGTCCAACCCAGAAGATACAGCATAAAATCCCCTCTGTCCTGGGGGCAGTCTCTTTTTTTATAAGTATTTGTAATTTTTCCCCTTTAATTTGCAAGGAACGTGAAAATAAAGCAATCCATTGCACTAACCATGACAGAGAAAGGGAAAGGTCTTTGTACTAATAGGAAAGAGAAATATTTGAAGCCAAAGCTCTGCTGCAGTTTCTAATTATAAAGGTTTTTGTAGGGGTTGCTAAAATCTGTGTAAGCAAGTAGAGATTCTTAATAAAGCTGCCAATTAGTACCACTCCATTATGATTATGACCTATGACATTGCCTTTTCCTACATCAAAATCCACTTAATGGTGATATTAACACAAATGTTCATCATTTTTTTTCCAGTCATTCCCAGCTGGTTCTGAAAAATGGGAGGAGGGAATAGAATCTTTCATTGATAAAGCAGCAAACATTTAGATGTAATCTCTATCCAGTCCAAATTCACTTTTCTGTGGGTAGAAAGCAACCCAACCAGAAAAATTTTTACCCCTTATTTTTCTCCATTTAAGTTTCCAAGCAGCCAAGACTTACATGACAGAAATAGAAAAACAGAGAAAATATACACAGCCTTATAAGGTTCTCAAATTAACTGCATCTCCAATAATTTCTGTAGGACTTTCAGAAGTTATTACTACATTTTTATTTGAATTCAAATTGTTCTAAAGACAGCTCCAAATGGTTTAGTTCACCCAGCCATGAGTAGGCTGGAAAAATTGTCATAAATTGTTGGATTCAAAAAAAAAAAAAAAAAAGGAAAGAAAGAAATCAGGTAATCTATTCTACTAGAATAAATTAATTTAGGGGAAAAGAGAAAAAAAAATAACCAAGGGAAACACAAAGGATAACTGGGAATTCCTCATTAGGGAAGGCTTAACCCAGTGCAAATCTAGCTAATAAAGGAGATGGAAGTGAAATAAATACTTGTACCAAACAGGGACAATTGGTAGCAACAAATGAAGAGACAGCCAGGTGATAGAGGTGTAGAGTTTAGCCACAAGGATAAATGAGGAAATAATAAAAGTCAAATTTTATCTTATGACTTTTTCCAATCCTGAATAAGGATGGTGTCTTGTCCATCACAGTGCAGAAGGAGAAAGGTCTTGTGTCATCTCATTGCAGAAGTAAATATTGCAGATAGATATTCTACAATCAACCCGTGAAGGCATTAAGGTAAAAGTAACAATTGTTATTTATTAAAACAGAAACATCAATAACATTGAGAGAATAACTGAATTCCTTGCAGGTAGAGAAAATGGTCTTTATCAAAGTTCTGGATGACAATGAAATTTCAAAGGTCTAGGAAAAAAAGGAATATTGTGCTAGAATTTAATAAGCACACACAACATACCACAAGAAGTCACAGCCCAGCTAGCATGATTTTGATCTAAATAAAATGTGTGAAAGGCTGATATGAGAAATATTCATTTAGAAAGCAGCAGCATAGTTAATGTCAATGCCAATCATCTTAGTTTTATGGGAAATGCATCTTGGCAGGAAAAAATGTGTATTTGTTATGAGATTATAAATATTACTGATAAAGGTAAATATATTCCCATTACAGAAACAGCTGTACTACAGCAGTTGACATCTGCCCCATGCTCAGGGCATGAAAACTTGTTTATTTTTTAGCCACAGCTTTGCAGGAGCCTCTTAACAGAGGAAATCCATGAGGAACAAAGCAGCAAAATTCCTCCCAAAACTTTTATGTATACATGATGTGCCTGGTGGAACCCTAATCAGAAACAATGTCATGCATTTACCTTAAGCTGCATCCTACCCAAAAAATTACAGGCCCAAAGATATTTTAATTTTCTGGTATCACAAAAAGCCACCAGGAAAGAAAATAATGAAGCATAAAAGTGCATGGAAATCCAAGCCACAAACCACAGTACATCTCTCAGTATGTAGCAACCATGTCAAAATCACTTTATAAAAAAAGTGGGGGAAAGGCTTGCAACTTTGTTAAGAATCTTCATGGTCTAAATCTTATTTTCTTTTTCCCCTGTGAAACGTCACCAGTGCAAAAGATTCTTTGAAAATTGCTAAGTACAGCCTGGAAAAATCAACTGCACCGTGATGAATCAAGATACCATAAATATATTATTAATCTATGTGGTTTGGAAATTCAATTAGAAGGAGATTATGAATTAATAATTCTTGCATTCCACAAAGCAAAATGTGTTTTTCCCTAAATATCCCCAGAGCACTCCTAATTTCCAGACACACCACAGCTTTCAGCTCATGCAGGATGAGTACATGGCTTTATTCCTATTCTATGAATTGTGTTACACTCATGTTTCATGGACTCTCACCAGTCTCTGGTTGTCTTGGAATTCCTCTGAGTTTATTACTTGGGAATGGAATACTGAGCACGCAAATATTTATTGAAAACAGACAAATAATTTATTCTTTTAAAATTTTACAGAATTATTAGATTTTTGGACAAACACTTTTACCAAGTGTTTACAGCTTCTGTGTTGAACGGTTCTGGACTCAAGAATATTGTCAAAATAGGAATTGTTGTGAAAATTACTCGGTTACAGTCTCTATTCATGGTTGAGGTGGATCTGAGTTACACATTTTCTTGGAGATCTGCTGATTCCTCATTTGAACCTGGAAATTATTACCTCTGAACTTGTGACTTTATTCCACACTTGCTTTCACCTTCACAAAAAATATTCATCAGAAAACATTTTTTGCTACTTACCTGGTAATTTTTTTATTTATTTATTTCATTAACTATCTTTTCATTAACTGTCCTGAGTTTGCAAACAGGATACATACATCTGGAGATATACACACTTATAATTTTTCTTGACATATTAAAATCTAAAATTCCAAGTTCTGCAGCAGGAAAATGTAGTCAGAAGAGTATCAAGATTTAAAATTAAATCTTGGAGAGAGAATGAGGTAAAAGCTTTCAAAATACCTCTTTCCCTCTCTATACAACTGAGCAGTTCACTCAAGAGAGGGAAACCACAGAGTTGCTGAGCAGAGGCAGATAGGACTGTGGGAGGAAAATTAGAAAGCAATGTTTCTCTAAAGTGCATTCCATGGCCAAAAATAAATGTATTTTCAACTTAAAAAAATATAGTGTAGAAGTAGTGAGTGGGCCATGGAGCTCAGTTTTGGCCAAGCACTCCCAGATCTTTATGCAGAGTATGCAACTTATCCCTTGGAAATAAAATCAGACATCTCCCTGTTTCTGTGACTTTTCAGCTGGCATTTTAAATCTGGCATAGGTGATACTCACCACACTCCATGCCCCCTAACAGCAAACAGCTCTGGCTATACTGGACAATTGAGAAAATAAACAGCATCCAAAACCTGAGTTGCCATCATCCAGAAAAGGAAAAGTGCTACTAAAATAGCCACAGCCTGTTGCAGAGAAATACATTTTCTCAAGAAAATCGGTTTATCATGTTGCTGAACTTTGAGGATATTTAAACATGTATAAACTGAATTATTTATCATTGAATTTAAGATTAATTTGGTACCACCTTTCTTGGATAACTTAAAACTGTCTGCTACAGCCAGACATCATTGCTCAGTTTGTTTTTCTTTCTGGCACAAAACCAAAATTGTCTATGAAAATTTAGGCAGCGGGTGTTGGAGGGGTGAATAAAAGCTGAACAAAGGAGAGCTTCACCCTTTTGCCATCTTGATGAAAGAGACATTTTCTTCTGGATCATTTAGGGGAAGTAATGTGTCCAGAGGTAAACAGCTGCAGGTAGAAACTCGACATGAAATCAGACAAAAAACAAAGCCACCCAAATTCACTGTGGGCTCTTCCTCCAAATGATTTCAGAATTATTAAACTGCATTCACACCATATTATCATTTTCTGGCTTTTCTAACAGCCATACAGTTAACCTCCAGTTTGTTGAGCATTTCTGATCATCTCTGCATTCCACAGACCTTAGGATAATCATAAATAGCCAAAATGGGTGAATGTTGCAAAGTCCGCATCTTGCAATCTTCCCAGAAAACTGTTTGAGTTTTCAAACTAGCATGAATATACAAAATTTCATTCCTTTAATTTACACCATTTTCTTCCCCAAGAACAATCCAGTTTTAAAACAAAGGCTTTTGTGTCAATAATTATGTGTAAATAATGTATAGAATCATGTATATATTCCTTCAAAATAGCTAGGCAAAGTGAGTTCTATTTAATTTCAGATGTGGATTTCTTATAGCTTTCTATCTGGTTTTATGGAAAGGGAGGGAATAATCTAACTTTTGTTTTACTGCCCCATTATCTTTCTAATAAACTTTTATATTTGTATATTGAGTTGCTCATAAGCCTTTTTTCCTCGTTTTTACTAGTGATTTGTGTGCTTGTGGTGGTGTATTCTTTAAAGTCTAAATATTTTATCATTGGTTTGTATTGGTTAACATTTATTGTATTCCAGAATGTTCTCTTTACCCCATTTGTTAAAGTGGATCATTCCTTTGTACCCTGTATATCCTTCCCAGTCGTACACCCTTGTTCCCCGTTGTTGGCACTCCTGGTATTCCCCCCATAAACTCAAGAAAATTTTAGCTTGAACCAAACTTTTAAACTCCATATGTTAAGGGATGTTAGAAAGACATTAGATTTTTATTAAATTAAACTGTAATCTTCAGAAAGCATCTTTATATGCATAACTTATGTAAGGAAAGGTAAACAGGTGATGCATTGAAAATGCAGCCAAGAAGGCAGCTCTGGGAAAGGGCTCTCTTTAAGCAAACTGAAATCTCACATCAATGTATCAATGCAACATCCACAGAGAAAGAAGTTAACTTACTAACTGGGATCCAAAAAGTTAATTTGTTATATGTACATGTTTTGCATCAGCTAGAAACATTTCAATTTGGGCCATAAGGCATTTTGAAAATAAGCCTGAACTATTGGGACCTTGGCATACATCAACTCTTTATTACCTGAACCTTGTCTTCAGCTGATTTCCTAAAATCTCATAAGGGGGAATCGCCTGAGCCAATGACAGCTTCTCATGGAGATATGATCATTGCTTGGTTTATTGTATGAATTCTACAGATTATATAGACAATTAACATGGTTCACACGATGGTAGGTACTTTATGATTGGATGAAAAGCTCTGTCCATGCAGCAGCAGGTACAGCTAAACAATTGCTGATTGGTTGGCAGCAAAGTCTTCTTTGTTTTTGCCTTATGATAGCGTTCCTGTATTAAGCATCTATGAGAAGGTATAGGAAGTTGTTACATATCTTTTTGCATCTATGGGGAGGCATCCATGAGAGGGATTACATTTGCTACTTTTTTGCTAATTCAAGGCAATGTAGGAACAGCACACCACAGAACTGTACAGTGCAAGCACAGTACAAAATCCTCAAACAGTTCCCTGAGAGCAGGGATTATTCAGGCTATCAATAATCTATGACCTTTTTCCTCCAAATATTCTTCTACACTCATCTGCCAGTGGGTCTGTGTGACCACTATACCATAGGAATGATCTAGCAACATTTTCCTATCTACGTTCAAAAAAAACCTAAATACCTTAACTGCGTACACCCATTTGAACAGAACTTCATAAACTTGAATTAAAAGAAAAAATTGCTTCTGGTTAGGTCCATTTCACCCAAACTGTAAATCCTGGATCAGGAGATGACTACAAAATACCTAAATTGCTTTTGAACATTATGTCACTTCACATGATATTTTAGTCATATTCCCCTGCTTCAATATTCTTATATCTGTTCTTCTGCTTTGGTTTGCAATTGTTCATTTATTTTGCCTAGGAATACATTGAAAAGTACATTGAAACGAATATCGAGAATCTGTAACCCCAAAATCTGCCACTTACTCGCTCTGTGCTCTTGGTCATGTCATCAGTAAAATGAGAACAATGACAATAACAGAAAAAAATGGTAACTTTCTCATGTTCAAGAAAAAATTTTATGGAATCTTTGAATCCTTGGTATTGTATGAAACCACCATGTATCCACTAAACAAATACAGTTCACTAAGAAATCTTTAAAAATTACTCTGGTACATGCAACCACTAGCAGTTGGTTTGATTACTTATTATTCCACAAAAGCAATAATTTTTTACAACAAATGAAAGCTTATGTTAGTGGCTCTCAGTTAGTAGTCCAGAAAAACCTGCTTAAAATAAGTTCCTAAATGTATTTGAGCTAAATAATAAAGCATATTAATCCAAACTATCATCTCAGGCCTTTCACACATGAAGTTGTTTTTGCTGCAGACATTCTAAAAAATGAACAGGAATGAAGATTTTAAAGTGTTTTTCATGTTCAGTTCACAGGTCTTGCAAGGAAACTGTTGAAACGCTGAGCTCTGGGATGGAAGGGTCCCTGTCATGTAATGATGCAGGACAGCCTTATTCCCCAATGGACAGCTGAGGCAAGAAAAAGGTAAAATTCCTAAGAGATGAAGATAGAGTAAACTGCAAAAATGTGGATTCAACATCAAGTAGCATTGCTAGATTCTTTTCCAGTTTAAGAGAATAATGAAGTGACTCTAATAAGCTAAGTCTTTCCCTTTTTGGGGCTATATCACATAACAGGAAAGGAAATCAAAAACATTTGTCTGCCTAACACAAGCACAAAACATATTTAATGGCTTCCGTTCCTCTGAAATGTATTTGATGGAGGGTTTTTTTTGGTTTTTTTTTTTGGGTTTTTTTTTTTTTGTGCGGGTGTGAATCGAAAGCCTGGTGAAACAAGACACAGGGAAAAGCAGTAAGGGAGTCACAACATAAAAGTTTGTCTTACTGTTACTCACCTGCTGTCAAAAGACATGTCAAAAAGGTACATAATGCTCACTCAAGGCTACAACTCTGATTAATCTTACAGCAGTCACCAATGAAGTAATATATTTCACACATTTCAAGCAATATCTCTGAAAAATCTTTTACAACAGCTGGAAAACTCCCAGAAATTCAATATATGAAGTTTGAAATATTTTTAAATTAAGTGTTGGCAGATACTACACAAAAGAGCTCCAAATCTGTAAGGAAAATAGCATATTTTTCTCCCAGTGACTACTGTGGCTCAAGAATAAAATCATTGAAAGACCAAGAAGTTTTCAATGTTGGGGTGGATGGGGATAGAACATCATCAAAAATAACCTCAACTCCAAAAGTGATAAGAAAAAATGTCTGTGAAAAACAGGTACAACCTAGAAAGTGGCCAAAAAAATGAAGTGGAATCACAGCTTTAGAGAGCATGTGTGACATAGAAACTACATAATTTGTGTTATTTTTTGCATATAAATAAACTGTATGTGTATTTCCATATTTGTGTACATCAATGCAAATGTGAGGGGTAGAGGGAAAGACAAAGTCAGCTCCCTAAGAGCTGGAAACAGCATCAGAAAACCAGCAAAAAGCATCTTTGTGGCACCATACTGGAAATATTTCTTAGAATACCACTATCTCACTTTCCACCATTCTTTCTGCAGCATTTTTTCAGAAGAGACACGACGAGTCTGATGTTACTGAGAATTTCAAATGCAAGGGAAGGTAAACTTAAATTTTACTCTGAGAAAAACTTAAAACCAAAAAAATACCTCAAACCTAGCTCGATATAAGCACAGTTGATTTAAAAAAAAAAAAAAAGGAAAGAAAAACAAACAAACAAACAAACAAACCAGAGGAGAAAGAAATATGGATTTGATTGGCAAAGCCGCAATAAAAAATATTGATGAAACTGCAGTAATTACAGACCAAAAGCTAAGTCATTAAACTATGTTGACTTTTACCTCATTTTAACCTATTTTGATGGGATTCTTGCAAAATATTAAATATTTCACAAAATCTGTACCATACAACTTTATTAAAGGGAGCCATATTGGCCTCTAGTGGTATTTTTATTACTACGTCTTTCCTATTATTTTCAGGATCCCTCTTACTTTATGGATCTTTGGGACTTGCTGAAATAATAAAACATCTGAACGACCTCACTCGGTCAATACCTGGAGAATACGTTGGACTCTGCACAAAAATTACTGTACAAATTCCAGTGTACAGATGCTGGTCTCTTGAAAAGTGACCAAATCACACAAGAGGCTTTGGGGAAAAAACAGCCTGGAAGGGATGTAAGATACACCTAAGTCTCCTTTAATAGGAGAAGGGAATGTAAAATAATATTTCTCTTTAAAGCAGCTTATTTCCTAGGGAGTCATTACTTCAAAGGGTTTAATTACACTTGCAAGAAGCTTTAAGAATTGACAAGCTCTAGCTAACATTCAGTCATGCTAGACATTACAGGTGGGGTTTTTATGGTAAGTTTCATCTTTTGCCCTGTTATAAGTAACAAAATATCCATCAGAGGCAATGCACTCATAGGAAATTAAGTGTGATAAACCCCAATTATGAATTGATACATTATTAATTAATTAATTTAATTAATTAATTAAACATTAATCATTCTTCCTGCAAGTACCTGAACAAGGGTGGCCATCAATACCTGTTGTTATCACAGTTCTCAAAATATCTGATGGCCTCCACTGACTGATTTCATGAAACTGAGACAGAGGAAGGTCCAAGCCCCATCTGAAAGAAGCAGAGATTACATCACTCAAGCAGATTTCCTTTCCTACTGGTCTTCCCCTGCAGGAAAGTGAAACAACCGATGGGTGACAGTCAGCTTGGAAACACTTAGCTCCTGTTGGGGTGCATGGAGGGTGCAGAGACCCTCCTCAGCTGCCGACCCCATTCCCCTGGGCTGCCCTGGCTGCACAAACCAACACCTCTGATGCCCCCATCCCTCAGTGCCACACAGCCACACTAACAACTTTCCCTACAAAGAGCACTGCCAGCTTTGGAACTTCCTGTGTTATACTCCAAAGCTGGACCCAAGCCCGGGCACTCAAATATAGATTAATTGTCTCACTTTTTATTTATTTATTGCTTCCTGAGTGCTTACTGTAATAGGCCTTCCCCATTTGAAGTCACCACACACATGCCAAAAAAGCACAAAAAATACCCCTTAAAGCGGCCCATTTTCTGTTGCTGTAAGTGCACCTTCCCTGCACAATCTCTAGGGTTGGCATCAAGTGTTTAATTACAGATGTACATATTAGATAAGGTACATGCTCATTGCTTTTCCTCCTCACTCAACTCTTACTGGTACCCAAGCTAAAAACTACCACAAAGTAAACATACTAACATTGAGGAACAGGATCCCCTGGGGCAAGAGCACACTTAGAGTGACTGAATCCCAAGATTTTTTCATCTCTGGCTCTCTCTTAGCTGTTGGACTTGGACAGCTTGAGGGTGTCACTGACATTTTTTTCACTCGTGCAGCAACCCCTGTCCAACAGTTTTGGGAAGGTTTTTGAAGTGTAAAGGTTTAAGTCTTGCCATATACCTTTGAAGTCATTATCCCTTGTGAAGCTGTGAAGGGGGAGGGCTCCACTTGCTACTCTCAAAGTCACTCCAGTCTTAATGTAGGTATTATATAACAGTAAATGGGAGAGGGAGGGAGGGAGGGAGGGAGGGAGGGAGGGAGGGAGGGAGGGAGGGAGGGAGGGAAGATGGAGTGTCTTTTTCAACTGTGGAGAACTGGAAAGAGTTCTTCTAAAAGTAGATGTTCTAGGATGAAATAAAGTCAGAGGCAACAACATTGTAGCTGCACACCATTTATTGTTAAGATAAAGAAGGAAAGGAGTTGCCCTACTAGAGAGGACCAAAAAAAGACAGGAAAGGGGGAAAGAACATGGAAGAGGATGGAAAGTAAGAAAGAAAAAAGGAGAAAGTGAAAAAAGAGAAATACAGAAAGGAAGAGAGAAGGACAGAGAGAGAAAGAAAGAGAGAAGGCAAGAGAAAGTGAGGCAGGGAGGGAGGCAGGGAGGGAGGCAGGGAGGGAGGCAGGGAGGGAGGGAGGGATTAGGGTGAAAACTTCACCCCTCTGTGCATGCCAACGGTGTCCCATCAGGTGTCCTTGGTGCTGAGGGTCCCCTGAGAACATCGAGTTCACCACTTGGGCAGACACTTGGGCCAGGGGGGAACAGTCAGGTACCTGTCCTGGCTGGGGGAAGTTTGGCAGTCTCCTGCAGAAGACTCTGGATCTGTTGCAGGGCTTTGCATCCCATGTGGTGCTCTGCTGCAAGACCTCAGCAATGAACGTGGGGACTCTCAGAGGGATTATGACTTGTTCTCACTGTGTCTTGTTCTTGGTCTTCTTAGTCTTCTTGTTATACTTCTTGTTAAATTTCTTGTTCTTCTCCTTTTTTCTTTTCTTTTTTTTTTTTTTTGTTCTTCTTGTTGTTCTACTTATTTTTCTTCTTCCTCTTCTTTCAATTCTTATTTGTAATTTCTTTTGTTCTTACTCTTCCTCTTTTCATTATTTCTATTCTTATTCTGATTATATTCTTATTCTTATGTCTGTTCCTATTCTTGTAATTATTCCTATTTTTATTTTTATTTCTCTTTAGTACTACTACTTTTTGATCTGTTGCAGCTTTTTCTTTATGTTGTTTTTCCTCCTATTCTATTTTTTTTGTGGTTTGGAGGGTAGGTGCATTTTGGGGTTGGGTTTTTGGGTTTTGTTTTTTTGGGGTTTTTTTACTAGTACTATTTCTTTAATGCAACTTTCTTTTGTTTTATCCTAGTAGCTCCCAGATTCTTCTTAGGACAGGTCTTACTCAGGGCCTTCCTTCCCATTAGAGAGCTCTTAGGAGCCAGGGGCATCTCCTGGGGACACTTCCTGGGTGGTGTTGGCATCCCCCTCAGGGATGGGGCTCTGGCCCATTTCCCCTGCAGCAGCCTGAGGCCCGCTAGTCTCCTCTTCAGCAGGAGAGGCACTGCCCAGAGTACGGGTTGCCTCGGTGCCACCACTGGTGGGAGAGCTGGGCCCCTGCTGGGCAAAAGCCTGGGCCTCCTTCTCTAGAGGCAAGGCTTTGTCCCAGAGCTTGCCACTCACACCTTCTCCCTGTTGGGACAATCCTGTGAGGCTGCTGACATTTTCCTTGCTAAGCCACACCTTTGCCTTGCTGGCATCTTTCAGTTGGGAGTGCTTCCGGAATCTCTTGGCTCCCACTTCACCCAACTCTATGTCTCTCTTGGCCTCTTCCCATTGCTCTTGCACATCTTCATCCAAAGGACACAGTTCCTGGCATCCACATTTGTCATCTTCACCTTGGTCCCGTTGTTGCTTTCCCTGCACTGTCTCACTCTCTCCCCACTGGGGCGGCTTTTGGACGCTGGTATCTTTCAGTTGGGACTGTTTCCGGAATCTCTTGGCTCCCACTTGACCCAACTCGAGGTCTCTCTTGGCCTCTTCCCATTGGTGTTGTACATGTTCATCCAAAGGACACAGTTCCTGGCATCCCTGCCCTTCACATGGGGTCCGCTTTTGGCATTTGTCATCCTCATCTCTGTTCCAGTGCTGCAGCCCCTGCACTGCTGCACACTCTCCCCACTGGGGCGGCTCTTGCTGTCCCACGTCTGCACTCTGCACACTCACACCTTCATTGCAGCAGCACGGATCTTGGTGTCTCACAGCTCCACAGGAGGACACTTCCTGAAATGTCATTTCTTCTTCCCATTGGTTAAAATCCTGCACCGTCACTTCATCCCACAGGC
The DNA here is from genome assembly GCA_013401135.1 of Cettia cetti. NCBI lineage: Eukaryota > Metazoa > Chordata > Aves > Passeriformes > Sylviidae > Cettia > Cettia cetti. The sequence goes on from VZUI01050241.1 coordinate 28,064, forward strand.
AAAGCTCTCCACTACTTACATCTGCCTGTGGGGAAAGCTCTTTTTCCACAGGGCATTCCCACTCCTGGTCCATGGTGACAAAGACTCCCTCTTCCTCAGTCTCTGATAGGGGCAGGACTGAGCTGCTCACTGCCCCCAGCCACTGCCCACTGAGCTCCTGATCTTGCAGCCAGCTGGGCGAGGGGCTGGGGGGCTGAGACTTGGGGTTTGCCTTGTCCTCCTCAATGCCCCACGTCCTCTGGCACAGACGGGACCCGGGACACAGCCACTCTCCTGGAACTGGCCAGCCTGGGGCCCTGCAGTGTTCCTTAGATACCTTCAGCCAGGGCGGGGCTCTGAGACGTCATAAAAGAACTTTGGGCACCCCAGCGTCCCGCGTCACTGAGGGCCCTGACACAAGGATGTGTCCCGTGTCACAAAGGGCGGCCGCGGCAGCCCTTCCACGGCCGAAGGCACTGGGAGTGGCCTGGAGCAGCCGCCGTGCTGGGGGGCTTGCAGCCCCTTGTGCTGAGCAGCCGCTCCTTCAAATGATCAGAAACGGCTGTGGCCGAGTGAAGGTGCAAAGGAGAGCACATGGCAAAGCCAGTTGTGTGGGTTTGATTGAACTGTGGATGTCAGAGACAAGGGGAGGGAAAGGAGAAGGAGAAGAAGAAGGAGAAGGAGAAGGAGAAGGAGAAGGAGAAGGAGAAGGAGAAGGAGAAGGAGAAGGAGGAGAAAATGTGACCCCCCCCCCCAACCCTTGCTGGGCTGGATCACTGCAGTTGGACTGACTCTGGCAAGACCCACACAAGCTGTACACAAACAGTATTTAGATGTGCATTGCAACTGCAAATTATGTTACAGTCTGATTAGACTGACAAAGATAATCAAGTCTAGCATCCAGAGAAATGACCAGCAATGACCTGCAATCAGCATTATGGCCATTATTCAAATCCAAATCCAGAAAATAATGTGTTTTTCCAAACCTCCTCTTCCACTTTATTCTAGGGTGTGTTGGTTTTTAGCATGGATGGTAAAAACCAATTAGTGATTGACTGTGAAATTGACAACTAGATTAGCCAATTAAATATAGGTGTACACCTCTGGGTCACACACAGTTAAAATTCAGGAGGATCTTGGGAAGCCAGTTTCTTTCCTCCCTGCCTTGGAAGAGGTAAGCTGGCCCCAGCTCCCCACACCCTGGGGGCCGGGCCCGGCCGCACTGTCCTGGCCTGGTCTTTCCCAGGAAGATGCTGGGACCGGTGGTTCCCAGGCCAGGGGAGGGGAGAAGAATATGCCCTTTCCCGGCCCAGATTGGGTCTCCAGCAGCTGTAAAACACTCTGCCACTTTCCCCAGCTACAGTGAGGGAGAGGAAAGGCTGGAGTCTCTGATATGTAGCTCTGAGCTGGGCCCCTATGTGACCCAGGGGTGGTCAGGAGCCATATACATTCCTGGCTGTTGAGATTTCTGACTGCCTGAGCCTCTCTGAGCTCCAAATCTTTCCAGTGCAAGTTCCTCCCCCATCTGCATAACCTTGACACCCTGGGCTGGCCACTGAGAGAGAGCTGGGCCAGATTTAACTCTTTCCTGACACAGATGAAACTTTTTCAAAACCCTAATCCTCCTTTTGTGTCAGAAGAAAAGAGAGTGGGTGAACATTAAGACAGAGCATGGAGTCAAAGGAGAGAAAGAGAGTAAAAAGACTTTAGGGAGGAGGGTTTGAGGAGATTGCTATTTCAAGCTAAATTTCTCTCATTGGGAAGACTATCCTTTAAACCATGGGAAAGATATGCATTTGTGGAGATGTTCAAATTTGTGTGTGTGGCGTTGGGCAAATGTGTTCGTGATATACCAGTGATATTAAGAGATGCTTGAACAGAGACAGATGAGAAGCCCCCTTCTGCAATGAAGAAGTGAGAAGATATCTCTGTTCCCTGAGATGAAGAATCCTTTGCCGTTAATAATGTTTAAAAGATGACACCTCAGTGTGTTTGAGTCCATGACCCATAATCAGCTTGGGAAACTGCTAATGGGAGGGGTCACACACCAGGTTTCACCAGGTGGCTGTGTTTGTGACAGTTAAAATCTACAAGAGAACTGTTCTAGGTTGTCAGTGGGATCCATGACTCTAAGAGAGACTCCCCTCTGAAAGAATTGATGAAAGACTGTTTTTAAATGGTAAAACTGACTGAAGATCACAGGTTATCTCTTTATGTTGTTTGTAAAGATGTGAACAGTTTTGGGGAGGGGATGATGAGTGTTTTAAAGGTTTCATTTTCTTTTTTCCCTTCTCCATTCTTTAGTGTGTGTGAATAAACTATCTTTGTAACTTTTAAGTTTTAGGGGTGTTTTGCTTTTTATTTTCTCCTAGTCATATTCCACAAAGAGGTAAACACTGAAACTGTCACATTAAATTTGTGCATTGGTGGGGAAACCGAGTCAAAATTGGCAAACATAAAACATTTCCATAATTTGGTGTTTCCACCTGGTTGAGAGAGAATTTAAAACTAGAACATAGGGGTTTCTTTAACATAGGGGGTTTTTTAAATCTCTTGCCTGAGATAAATCTCTATGCTAGAGATAAATCTCAGGCAAGCAGGAGCAATGCATAAAACAACTTTCTGTCCTAAAGTACTAGGCAAGTTAGCAAAAGACTTTGAGGAAATAAAAATCATACCCTCATTGACGTGCTTGCACTCCTGAGGTATAAAGTCTATGCACTGAGCAAGAAAACTTCCTATCAGTTAATAAAGAACAGATTAAGGGGGTTTTTTTTTAAACCTGTTGATTTTTCATTCCATGTGTTTTCATTCTTATTTCAGTGGTTGTGCCATAAACAAAATAAGCAAATATATGCAAATGGCTGTCTGAAGGAAAATATTACTTGTCCCACTCTTCTCGTTCTACCTGGTATAATCCTTTCTTAATGAATCAAAAGAAGACATGCCTGTAGTCACTCTTCTTTTGGACAGTCCTTATAAAAAAGCCATATATTGGTGGCTTTGCTCAAAAATGCATCATGGACTTCTTGCCCACCTGTAGATAGAACCTCTGTGTGTGTGTTGTACATGTATTCACACACACGTACATATGCGACTTGATAAAAATAGTGAAAAATCTATTTCTCACCCAGGTACATCAGGAATTTTACAGTTATCTCTCTAAAGAAAGCTGTCCAGAGGTATTGTGGCAGGGCAAATAGCTCAAAAATCTTAGATTTGGATAGCCGATCATATTTTGCCCTCTCAAAGTGCATCTATTTGTAGCAAAGGGCTAAATGGTACCGACAACAGGTGCAGGATGCAAATCCTGATTTTCTCACTGTGTGGCCAGTTTTGTACTATTCGAATTCAGGTAACATCAGCGTGATTTTCACATCGGCAAAACTGATGAGAAGAAAACAGAAATCATGCTAAAATCATGGCTGAAAAGCAAACCACGGCCCCAGTGGTTGTAACTATTTTTGGATTACTTATATGAGATTCACCAGGAAGATAATAGGACAGTGTAGAAGACCTTGTTAGAGTATCTTCAAAGATTATTGCCACATTTACAGTCTACTAGATAGGAAAAGTGTCTTTCCACATAAGATCATCCATTTGGATTGGAAAGAACCTTAAAGCCCATCCATTCCCATCCCCTTGCCATGGGTAGGGATACCTTCCACTATCCCAGACTGCTCCAAGTCCTCTCCAGCCTGACCTTGGACACTGCCAGGGATCCAGGGGCAGCCACAGCTTCTCTGGGCACCCTGTGCCAGGGCCTCCCCACCCTCATAGGAAACAACTCCTCCCTTAAGCTGGTTTAAAGCCATTCTCCTTTGTCCTCTCACTCCATGCCCTTGTCAAAAGTCCCTCTCCGTCATCCTTGGGGTCTCTTTGGATGTTTGCTATTGTCTTTGGTGCACATTGGCCTGCAAAAGGGAAAATCAACTTCATAGGTACTTTGTTGCTTTGCAATTGTGAGTTCTGCACGGGCAAAGACTGTAAATCTGTACATTTCCAGCTCAACCTGGTTGAATTGTAAGCTTTTATAGACTGTGACCAAATCTGAGACTAATCTGAGACTTCTCTGAGAAGTTTAGAAAGCCAGGGGGGTCTTACTGAAACTACTGACTCAACAGGAGGGACCAAAATCTGAATATACTGCAATAGTGGATAATAGATTATACAGTTGTTTTGTAGAAACTGTATTGGCAATAAATCTAATAATAGTCATCCTCACAATCAAAATCACTGTATCCTGCTTCATGCCCAGTCTGGATCAGCCCCAGGGGTTGCCCTGACCCAGTTGCAGCACAGTACTTGTTGAACTTCAAGAAGTTCCCATCTCTCCAGGCTATCCAGGCCCCTTTGGTTGCATCTCTTCCCTCCAGCATGTAAAAAAAATTTGCAAATCACTAGTAAAAATAAACTGAAATTGTAATCAGGGTAATTGCAATCCCTCCATTCAAAAAATCCCTCCATTAAAAAAATCAGCTCTTTTGTCCCCCTACATGGGCAGTGAATTTTTAATGGAATTCTTTATACTCTATGTACAGCTTAAGTTCATCAGTACTCAAAGGAACATTGTTACTGAAATTTATGAATCTCCCAAAGCCATTAGATCTCACTTTGAGACACGTTTTATTTTTATGAGTGTCGAAGTGCTTTACAAAGTAGGAATCGCAGATGCTTTACACATTTAATAAATTGATCTCTCCCAAGATTTAATTTATGCTTTGTTAAGTAGTGCTCCTGGCTCATGCATTACTCAGTCTCAACGTCTCTGCAGATTTGACTGGTTCCAGGTCAGCAGATCTTTCTCACTCCCTGTAGCACACTTCTGCTTTTCATCCTTGTAACAGACACATCATTACAGAACAGGGATTGCAAGATGTCAGGGGGGTTGTGTGGCAAAGCACAGACATGTCAGTCCTGTTGCTGATGCACAAACTATACAAATATACGAGTTTTGTATTTTAAAACAGGTAAGTCTGCCTAATGAGAATAAAACACTCTTCTGCATCTGAACCTTCAGAAATAGAGAGGAAATAATGCAAATGAGTAAACTGGTGGCAAACTTTATAAATAGCAACTTTATATATATATTTATTTATTGTTTAAAACTGACAAAAATACTTCTAATTTTTCATTTATCTTCATGATCAGCATTGATTAGGTTATTATGATTGAGATTTTTTAAATGAAAAATCATTTTAATATAGTCTCAGTACAAAATTAGGGTGGTACATCACAGTCAGATTTTCTTTTAATTAATCACTTTGAACAATGTAGAAAGTGAAAATCATTTTCAGGTAAGTGCAGAGATGATGAGGCTGCAGGTTATCTTACAAGCAGTCTTTCATTTTTGCACCTCTCATGCTACATGTGCTAATATTCTTGTAAAACCTCTCAATCTGCAGAAAGCGGCTTCTTGTAAGTGACTTGGGCAGCAACAGCCTTTTCCAGCCCAAAAGAGGGCATAAACTTATATTGCTTGACTTTATTTAAAAGAAAACAAAGCCAGAACCAAAATAACCACTGACTGGAAGTAGGGAAAAGCCCTGACGCTCCCATCTTCTAAAAGGTATTTATATTTCTTTGTGTTATTCCCTAGTTGGACACAGGCACATGCAAGCAGCCAAGGTAATGAGTTTTCCTCCGGAACACTGGGGTATCAGCAGAAAGAGTAAAAAAGCTGTTGCAAAAGCCCTGGAAAGAGAGAACAGCTCTGACGCTCACCTTGAGAGGATAACTGATGCATTGTCTCTGCCTTAAGTTTTTCCCAAACATTCCCTGGCCTTTCCCAACCCTTTGGCAGTGGCTCAGGTTAGCAAGTTTCAGGTAAGGTCCAGCTCAAGCCTGACTTTCCCAATGTTTTCTTCTGCAAAGCCAAACCCCTCCTTGATAATCTCCAGACCTCTCAGGCTTATCACTGCAGACAACTGGCAATAATTCACATTTTGTGTCTTCCATCAAGATCTCAGCTTCATTATTCTTGCTTAGTCCAGGATAAATCAAGAGGAAAGGTCTTGGAATGGGACTATATAATAAAGTTAAATCTAAAAATTAGAAAAGCAGGGAGTTCTATTAAATAATAGATTGATGTTTCCAGATTTGCTTAAGACTGTTACAGTGGCCAGCAAAAAAAAAAAAAAAAAAAAAAACGAACTTAAACAATATTAATATAGTTTGGTTTTTTACATTAAAAAAAAAACAGTGTCCTTTTTTTCTGTTTTGTTTTGAGTACATTTTCAGAACTACTACTGATGGGGCTTTTCTATTACTGCATTACTTTCTAGCCTCGGGTAATGTCATTTTTTTTCTCCCCCTCTAAATACAAAAGAAATTTCTTTCCTGGAGTTTGCAGTAAAATGGGGCTTCTGCAGTTTTTCACTGAGCTTTAAACTAGCTCCAGCTTAGACAGGGGTGTCCCTCATGCTGTTATGTACACTGGCCTTTTAAACATGAAAATGACGAAAATGTATTTGCAAGTGTCCAACAGCATAAGGACAAAACAATCCTAATAATTCTTAATAACAGGTACTGAGTCCAGCCTGCCTCAGGGGAAAGGATAAAGAGCACAGCGCAGCTACCGACTGTAGAATCCTCCTCAAAAAATGGTGACACCAAGTCCCATGAAGAGGTTTTTTATCCAGATTTTTACTGTCCTCAGGTTTTCAGGAGGGATTTTAAGCTGACATCATTTTCTGTCCCAGGATTCACTGAGAGCCCATCAGGTCCTGCAGCTTCCACATCTGAAAGAGCTGTCTCTTCTCATATCCATCTCAATTTATTTTTCTCACAATGGAAGGCCAATAAAAACTTTAAAGTATCCTGGCCAAGATTATCTGCTTTAAAGATAACTATCTCAGCCCCAGTTTCCTAAACTGTAATTTATACTTTGATATATTCTTTGATAGTGGAAACTGAATCTTGGGATATCCTATCCCACCATCTTATTCCAGAAACTGACTTGCAAAATATTTAGAAAAATTGATTAAATGTCAGTAAACACCACTCTATTAAACAAAAAAGTATCTTATTTTAAAAGACACTTGTGCAGTTCTTTTTCACTTTGGCATATAACTCAGAGTATTTGGTATATTTCTGTATATCTGTCACACCCTTTCCCAAGAATCTTTGTTGCAAGCATGATTAAATTAATCTTTACAAAATCTGCCCCAAACGTAATTACTGTCTTTTGAAGATAAGGACAGATTTATTAAAATAGCATGTCCCACTTTAATTCAAATTCATTTTTTTTTCATCCTTCCACAAAAACAAAGGTAAAGAAGAATGTCACTTTTATACTGGAGAGAGAACATGTGCAGGAAAAGGATTATCTTTTGACATGCTGTTGAATCCTCCACTTCTAGCTGAAAATTTTTCTAAGCACTCTGCCAAAAATCTTTGGTGTTCTCCTTAACACAGTACAGATGGACACTGTGACATAGGGAGGAGAGTGTAGGAAGTGGCATCCATCACTGAAAAGGTCATATTCAGACTAAATTGGTCTTACTAAAAGGAAACCAAATGGAAATACAATCAGTTTTGGTTTGGGGTTTTTTTGTTGTTATTGTCCCTTCTTCAATTTCTGAATCCATTTGCTCCATTGGGATGGAATCAGTCAATTGTCTACCTACCACAGTCACTTCTGTCCATAATCTGGCTAGATGTGTCATGTGTCATTTCCTGGATAAATATTTTCAGAACCAACCATCATTATGGTGGTTTGAATCAAAATAATTTTGATTCCTCTTTCTGGGGAATAAAGATGTTCAGAAAGAGGAAAAAAACTCTCCTGACTCCTCTGAAAAAGGTAAGAAATATTTTGGAAATGTCATAATAAGTTCTTAAAAATTTTCAGAAGTTATTTCACATTCTTTTGAGTTTAAGTTGTCTGCCATTTTTCTTCCACAGCAAATTCTACCTTTTATTTCCTTTCATTATTGGACAAAAAGGATTGTCCACCTGGAACTTGTTTGAGCAGCATTGCTTCCCTCAGAGCATTAATGAAGGTTGGTTTAAAATAGGTGCAGTTGATCCTACTGACATTGCACTCAATAGACATGGATTGGCTAAGGAAAAACCCAAAGAAAGTAAATAATTTCTTTTATATTTTATATTTTTTAACATCCATCTCCAGTTAAACCCTCTGGTCCCTACACATGCCTTACCAGAAGATTTTTCCCTTATTGCAAGAATAAATCACTTTCAGTGCCACGTTTACTTCTCAGTTGATATTGTCATGAATTCAAGTCTGCAATATTAAATAACTCAAAGAAAATATTAATGTTCATATCAAGTAACTTTTAATGACTATTTAACAAATTCCAAGTACTGTTTATTCTTGTGAGTCATCGCAGCTCCCCAGATTTTAGTAAACTTACAGCATTGGTCTTCAAATTGCACATGGAAGGGCCAAGTACCTTGTTGATTTTGGACTGCAAGGTGCCAGAGAGTTCTGAGAATTTAATGGGTTTATGTTCTGAAACACAGGTGACAAATATTAGTCATGACTTTATATTTTGGACACTGCATATCTTATTTCCAACTGACAGCAAGTTTAGGGTATCTGAACAGTTACAGTCTATGTAAAACTTACAAGAAGGAACATGGCAAGGCATTGTTGAATGTAATACAAAAAACAGAAGTGGTTTCATTTTTATCAGAGGAATCATAGAATCACAGAATGGTTTGGGTTGGAAGGGATCATAAAACCCATCCATTCCACCCCCTGCCATTGGACAGGGACATCTTCCAGTGTCCCAGGCTGGTCCAAGCCCCAGGGTCCAACCTGGCCTTGGACACTGCCAGGGATCCAGGGGCAGCCACAGCTTCTCTGGGCACCCTGTGCCAGGGCCTCC
>VZUI01050242.1:0-11415 GCA_013401135.1 Cettia cetti
ATAATAATAATAATAATAATAATAATAATAATAATAATAATAATAATAATAATAATAATAATAATAATAATAATAATTCCAATTAAAGAATAAAAAGGTTCTGCGGCTCCGTCTCTGTTCCTGCTCCCCAGATCTCCTCTGGCTGCCCAACCCAACCTCCAGCGCCTTTTTTTGGGGAAAAAACCCCCAAATTTGGGTCCTTCCCGGAGGATTCCCCCTGCGAGAGGGGCAGGAAAGAAAGAAATAAAAACCCTAATTAAATTCGCTGTTAATTGTCCGCCGGGAGCCGCGGGGGAAAAAAAATCCCAATAAAATCCCAATTAAATCCCAATTAAATCCCAATAAAATCCGAATATTGAAAGATTTTGGCGTTTCGGAGCCTTTTTGTCGCCTCTGGGAGGGCTGGGAAAGGGAAAATTGGGGAAAATTTGGGGAAATTTGGGGAAATTTGGGGAAAATTTGGGAATTTTTTTGGAACAATCAGGGATGGGGCGGGATTTTGGGTGGAATCGCGGCGATTTTCGGTCCGGTACCGTTCCCGGTGGGAAAACACTTCCCAAAAATAATAATAATTAAAAACCAAAGGTGGTAATGCGGCGTTTCCATGGATTTCTGTAATTTTTAATTTATTCCTTTATTCACTCCTTGGTTGCTTTCTTTTCCTCTTCCCGGTGAGAAAAATCCATTAAAAAAAAAAAATCTCCTTTATTCTCCTATGGACACTTCCAAAAGCGCTTTATTAATATAATTATTATTAATAATAATCAATATTAATCCAGATTTTCCCCACTTTTATGCTTTATTCCACTCCCTTCTCCTTCATCCCAACTTTTTTACAACATTTTTATTTTATTCCCTTTTATTTTATCCCAAATTCCTCGGGGCTCTCCCCTCCTTCCCCAAGAGGAGGAAAATCCCCAAATATTCCCCAAAATTCCCTCGAATCCGAGTTTTAAACTAAATTTATCTCATTTTTCCCCCTCTTTTTTTATGATTTTTAAATGATAAATGGAGAGAATTCCCTGATCCAAAGCAAAGGGATTTGAAAAGTTTGGAATTGTTGGATCCTGGCTCTGGGAAAGGGGAAGGGAAAAAAGGAGAAAAAAAGGGGAAAAGGAGAAAAAAAGGAGAAAAAAAGAGAAAAAAAGGGAAAAAAAGGGAGGAAAAAAAGGGAAAAAAGGAGAAAAAAAGGAGAAAAAAAGGAGAAAAAAAGGCGAATAAAAGGAGGAAAAAAGGAGAATAAAAGGAGGAAAAAAGGAGAATAAAAGGAGGAAAGGAGAAATTGAGCAGCGCAGGAGGTCGGGGAGGCGAAATTTGGGGCATTTTCAGGCGATTTTGGCTCAGGGATGGGGTTGGGAAAGGGAAAAACGCCCCAAAAATGAAAATTTCGAGGGACGGGATCCCGCCCGCCCGGGAATTCCCCGAAATCCCCAAATTTCACCCCAAAATCCTCCCCAAAAAGCGCTAAAAATGAGGATTATTCTGGTTTTTTTCCCCTGTGGAGGGCAGGCGGGGCAGGTGAGGGGTTTATCAGCCCTAAACCCGCGGTTTGTGCTAAAAAAGCGAATTTTGGGGGGATTTTAATGCGGTTTTTGCACCGAGATTTTTGTTCTCTTTATCCCGGGAGGGACGCGAGCTCAGCTTTTGCAAACCGCCAAAAAAAAAAAAAAAATGGGCGGAAAATAAAGATTTTTCTGCTTTGTCTCTGCGGAAAAAAAAAAAATTAAAAATATCAAGGAGGCTTGGAGGGGATAGAGACGGAGAACTCATCAAAGCGGTTAAAAATAATCATAATAAAGGCGGAAAAATCCGCTTTTTGCGCCCCATCCGTCATCTTTACACCCCCAAATCCGCCGAGTTTTCATCCCGCCGTGACATTTATCTCGCCGGAGTTAAATGATGGAATTGCCGCTTTTCTTTTTTTTTATTTTTAAAGGAGAGAGGGGGGAAAAAAAAAATAAAAAAAGAAATGTTTATTTTCTCCTCGTCTCTCGGTGACATCCACTTATCTCGGCGATTAAAAAAAATAAAAAAGCGGGGGAAAAAATTTAAAATATCTCTTCGTGTTTTTTTTTTTTAATTTTTTTTCCCCCCGCTTTTTATGGGGGGATTTAATTCGAGGGAAATTCGCCGCTCGCAATTCCTTTATCCCGGAATGATGCTGGCGCCGGAATTACCGAAATTAATCCCAGCCCCGCCGCCTGGAATAAGAAATATCGGCCCATTCGCAGCTTTTTTATGGAGCAATCAAATTTTCCTGCTTCTCCTCCTTTTAGTTTTATTTTATTTTATTTAATTTTTTTTTTTTTTTGGTCTTTCCCGGAGCTGGGTGAAATTGCATTCCCGGCAAAGCTGATTTAATTAATTTACGATTCCAATCGCGCCTTTAATGCGGGCCTCGGAGGCGAAAATTCGTTTATTTTTTATTTCCTGCCCCGAATATGCAGACAACGAATTTCTGAGGCGTTAAATCCCCTTTTTTATATTTAATTATATCACTATTATTTTTATTTTTTTTTATTCAGGAGGGGGAAAGGGGAAGGAGGTGGATTTGGGGGTTTGAAATTCAAAATAATAATAATAAATTTTTATTTTTTAAGCGCAATTCCGCTTTTATTCGATTTTGGAACCGGCCCTTCAGATTCTCGCCTTTATTTCTTTTATTTTCATTTCTCGCTCCTGAAATCCCGGCATTAATTTTAAGAGCTGGGGGGTGGGAAATGAAGGAATTCGCCACAAAAATTCGCTCCGAGGTCACTTTTAACATCAAAATTTCCTTTTTTTTGGTCTGGTTTTTAGGTGTTTTTCAAGGTTTTTTTGGTTTGTTTTTTTTTTTTCTCCCATTTTGGAATTTATTATGGTGGGAAAAAAAAAAATGGGATCTCCATTGTGCTGGGGAACTGTTGAGGTCGGAGCTTCCCCCCTCGTAACTTTTAATTACCTGTTATAAAATTTATTGGTGGTTTGTAAAGGGAATAAAAGGAATTTCCCGTCCATCCGGTGGCGTTACAACCTTTGTGTCCTTCGGGCGGCCCAGACACGCGGGGGGAAATGCAAAAAAAAAAAGAAAAAAGACAAATAAATCCCCCCCCGTCAACGCTCAGGGGTTGTTTTATTAATTAAAATTAAATTAATTACCTGGGAGGAAAAATAGAGGCGGTTCTGGGGCGGATAGAAGGGGGGAAATGAGAATATTTTGAATTTTTGAGGGGTTTTTTTACAGCTGGAGGCGTTGATTGTTGGCGGTTTCGGGGGGTAAAAGTGAGGAGGATTTTTGGGGGGATTTGGGGGGGTTTGGGGAGGATTTTTTTGGTGATTTAGGAGGATTTTGAGGGGGAAGAGGCGGCTCTGGGTTTTTGGGAGGAGGAGGAGGAGGATCTGCGGTCGCCTCTGGTGGTTCGCGGGTGCTGCCGAGCAGGCCTCGACACGGCCAAAAAAATGTCATTTCCTATTCCCAAATCCAGATTTTTCCAGCCCTTTTACACGCCCCCAAACAGGGAAAAAAATTAAAAAAAAATCATAATAAAAAGCGCACTTTAAAAGAATAAAAATAATATTTTAAAAATCCAAATAATTTTTAAAATATATATTTCAAATTCCGCCTCAAACCTCGCTGCTGGGGAACACAAAAGGTGGGAAAAGAGAGGGGGAGAAGCAGAAAATAAAAATTAAAATTGGATTTTTTTTTTTTCTTTGGGACAGCCAATCCTTTTCTTTAAAGAAACGCGCGGCCGAGAGAAAAAATAAAAAAATAAAATAAAAATAAAAAATCCCGGCTGGGATTTTGGGCGGGATTTGGGTTTTTCCAGGTGTCCCAGGGATGGAGAAGGAGAAGGGGAGGATTTGGGGGTGCAAAATGGGAATTTCGGGCACACCCAGGGCAGGCAGGGAAATGCGGGGGGCCCGAAATTCCATTTTTTTCCCCCATTTTCTCCCATTTTTCCCCTTTTTCCTCCCTTTTTTCCCCATTTTTCCCCATTTTCTCCCGGTTTTTCCCCATTTCCTCCCATTTTGCCCCATTTTTCCCCTTTTTCCTCCCATTTTTCCCCTTTTTCCTCCCTTTTTTCCCCATTTTCTCCCTTTTTTCCCCAATTTTCCTCCCATTTTGCCCCATTTTCCCCCTTTTTCTCCGATTTTCCCCATTTTCCCATTTTTTCCCCACTCCCCCTCACTCTAATTCTCTTTTCCAACCAATTCGAGGCTTTTCCAATCCCTTTTTCCCCGGATTTATTTTCCTCAGCCCCCCGCGCTGATTTTTTTATCTTTTCTCCTTTTTCCCCGCACCCCGCCTCGCTGCCCCCCCTCTTTTCCTTAATTAATTAAAAAAAATTAATTAAAATCAACGCTCGGAGGCCAAACCCAACCTGAAAAAAACCAAACCAACCCACAACCCCAATTTATTTAACTCCCACCAGCGCGGCGGGTTAAAAATAAAAACCTAAATTAAAAAAGGGGGCAAAAAAGAGGTAAAAAAAGGAGGAAAAAAATCAAAATATCGGGGCAGGGGAGCCCAAACATGGCGACAGACGCCGGCATTTGCACTCGTCACAAAAAAATGCAACGCATTCCTGGTTGTTTGCAGAAAATTTACAGCTGAGCAATAAAAGTTTACGACTGAATCACAAGTTGGATTGGCCACAGGAAGTCATGTGGACTCCATCCATGAACGTGAACTTTTTATTGTGGTTTCTCTTATGACTCTTTCGCAGTTGTCTTGCCTTGAACAGCCCAAGCAGTGCCAGGGGTACGGTGGGGGTTGCTTGTTGGGTTTTTTTTTTTTTAAATATATGTAATTTTTAATTTTTTTGTATTTTTTTTTAAACCGTCTTTTTGCTGTCGAGCCGCTCGGCCGGGTTTTAATTTTTTTTTTTTTTTGGTTTAATTTTTTTTTTCTCGCTTTAAAAAACCTTGGTTTATTTTCTTATTATCTTTTTTAATTATATTTTTAATATATTTTTAAATATATTTTTAAATATATTTTTTAATATATTTTTAAAGATATTTTTTAATATATTTTTAAATATATTTTTAAATATATTTTAAAATATATTCTTAAATATATTTTTAATATATTTTTAAATATATTTTTAAAGATATTTTTTAAGATATTTTTAAGATATTTTTTAAGATATTTTTAAAATATTTTTAAAGGTATTTTTAAAATATTTCTAAAATATATTTTTAAAGTATATTTTAAAAATACTTTTAAATATATTTTTAAAATGTTTTTAAATATGTCTTTACAATAGTTTTTAAATATATTTTAAAAACATTTTTAATGCACATATTTTAAATATTTTTAAAATATATCTTTAAAGTATTTTTAAAATATATCTTTAAAGTATTTTTAAAACATATCTTTAAAGTATTTTTAAAACATATCTTTAAAGTATTTTTAAAATATATCTTTAATTTGTTTTAAAATATATTTTTAATTTTTTAAAATAGCTTTAAATCTTTTCTAAAATAGCTTTTAATATTTTTTAAAATACTTTTTAATATTTCTTAAAATCGTTCTAAAATATTTTTTAAAAATAGTTTTAAAATATCTTTTTAAATATTTTTTCCTGGGTGTTTTTATCTTTTTTTTTTGTTGTTGTTTTGCCCCCTGAAGGCGGCCCCCCTTTTCCCTGCCCGCGTCTCCCCGGGGTTGGAATTTTGGGCATTTTGGCGTTAATGACTTTACTGCTGTCGCCGCCTCCTCTTCCTCCTCCCCTCGGGGCCAAACCCGCTCAGCGCTTCCTCCGCGCACGGAGCTCCCAAAAAAAAAAAAAAGAAAAAAACCCCCAAAATTAAAAAAAAAAATCGCTTTTTCCTCATCTTCCCACCCCAAAAAAATCCAAATTTTTCAAAGCGATTCCTCCCGGCTGAGCGGTTTCTTTTTCTCTTTATATTTTGAATTTTCGGGCGGGTCTATTTTATTTTTTTATTATTATATATATATTTTTTTTGGTGGCTGCGCGGAGCTGAGCGGCGGCGAAGGAGCGGAAAAAAAAGAGGGAGAGGAGAGGAAAAAAGAGGAAAAAAAAGTGAGGAGAGAGGGAAGGGGGAGCCGGGAGCTCGGTAAGTGTTCGCTTATTGGTTCAGATGCGCAGCTAATGATCCATAACCAGGGGAGGATGATGATGATGATGATGCTGCAGCGGGCGGGGGAGGGAGCGAGGCGGAGAGAAAAAGAGAGAAAAAAAAATTATATATATATATATGTATAAAAAATAAATAATCATTAAAAAAATCCTGATTTTTGCTGGGAAAAATTAAAAAAAAAAATCGGATTTTTCTCTCGTGGATGTTTGGAGCTGGGGCGGAGGGAGGGAGTTTAAAAAAAAAATTAAATTTAAATTAAACCCCGGGATTTCAAGGGTGGGGAAACGGCGAAAAAAATGAGGATAAAATGGGGGAAAACGAGGATAAAATAAGGAAAAAAATGAAGATAATGTTGGGAAAACGCGGGGAATAAATAAAGGGGGCAGCGCATGCGCGGAGGGGCGGCGCGGGCAGGGCTGTAATTAACGAGCTGCTGTTAATTGCGGAGCCTTCCCAACCCCCTCCCGCTTTCCCAAGGATTTTTCCGAGATTTTCCCGATTTTTCCCAGTTTTTTCCTCCCCCCCCGCGGCCTGCGCGGGGTTCGTTCATTAATTAATATTCCGCGGCAGCTCGTTAATAATTAACCCTTTCAGCCCCAAAGCTCCTCCTTCCCGGCGCTTTTTTGGGGGGATTTATTTTGGTGTAAAATCCTCCCCAAAAGGGAATTTTCTGGCCTTTGATCCCGGGGGTTTTTGGGGGAATTTTTGGCATTTTTGGGGAATTTATTCCCAGCCCAGGAGCTTTTGCTGGGAGGGATTTTGGGGATTTATTCACAGGCGGGGCCCTCCCCTTCCCTTTGCTTCAATTCTTCAATTATTTCCTTTATTTTTTATTTGTTTCTTTTTTTAAAACTGCTATATTATTGATTCCTATCCTTGAGTATTTTTTTTTATTTCCACTTTTGTTCCTATTTGTATTGCTCATTTTATTTCTCATTTTATTTCTATTTTTATCCCTATTTTTATTTCTATTTTCATCCCTATTTTTATTTCTCTTTTCATCCCTATTTTTCCCTTTATATTTTAGTTCTGTATTTATTCCCATATTTAATTTCTATTTTTATCCCTATTTTTATTCCTATCTTATTCCTATTTTTAATCCCTGATTTTCTTCCTACTTTTATTTCTCTCTATTATTTTCCTAAATATTAATTTCTATACATTCATTTCCATAACTTATTTCCATCTTTATTTCTCGAGTTATTCCAACCTTTTAATTCCTATTTTTAATATCCACTCACCAACTCCTATTTTAAATTTCCCTTGATTTATTTTTCATCACTTATTTTTATTCGCTTTTTTAATGCTTGCTTTTAATTTTTTTTTTAAATCTTGCTTTTAATTATTTTTAATTTATTTTATATAAATATATTTTATTTCTCACCGCTTTCTCCCAGCCTTTAATCCGGGTTTAAGGAGGGGGGAGCTTTAAATCCCCTTTTTATTCCCGTCCTACCTACGAGCACCTTCCCCCATCCATCACCTGATCCCTCCCCTTTCCCTGGAAAACCCCTCGGGAACCGCCAGAAAAATTAAAAAAAAAAACCCCTAAAAACCATCAAAACCATCAAAACCTCTCAAGAATCCACAGAACCCCTCAAAACCCCCTCAAAAATCCACTCAAAACCCCACAAAAATCCACAAAAATCCGCTCAAAACTCCACAAAAATCCATGAAAAATCACAAAACCAGAAAATTCCCAGCACGGGGCGCTTCCCTTCCCTCTGTACTTTGAATTATTCTCGTTTTTTGTGTCAAATCCGCCGCGTTTTAATGAAAAATAATCGGAATTTTCAGCCAGGGTTTGCAGCGGGGCTGGAAAATCAAAGCCAGCCCAGCGGGGGAGGGGATTTGGGGATTTATTCCCAATTTTTGGGGGTGATTTGGGGCTGGAAAAGGGAATTTTTTGGGGAAAAAAAAGTAGATTTGGAGGGATTTTGGGGGGATTTCTGCCTCGCCGCTTTTTGGGATGACGTCGTCGTTGTTGTTGTGGGTTTGGGGTGGTTTTTTATGAAAAAAAAAGGAAAAAAAATAACAAAAACCAGGCCTGGGATCAAAATATTCCTGGAATTTTGGGGGGTGTGTGTGTGAGGACGAAAATCCTGGTGCCGCCGCTTATGAATAAAGCAAAAAAAATTAAAAAATAAAAAATAAAAAAGGCGAGGAAAGAGAAGGAGGGGGAAGAGAAATAAATAAAAGCCAAAATTGTAAAAAAATATATTAAAAAAATCGGTTTTTTGGGAAATCCGGGAGAGCCTCGCGCCGGCCGTGGGGGCAGGGAATTATCGGGGCCCAACCAGCGCCTTTTATTCCCTTTTATTCCCTTTTATTCCCTTTATTTTTTACCTTTTATCCCCCTTTATTTTTTACCTTTTATTCCCTTTCCCCCTCCTTTTATTCCCCTTTTTATTTTCCTTTTTTTCCCCTTTTTTTTCCCTTTCCCCCCCTTTTTATTCCCATTTTCCCCCTTTTTTCCCCCTTTTATTCTTTTTTTTCCCCTTTTATTCCATTTTTCCCCTTTTATTCCAATTTTTCCCCCTTTTATTCTTTATTTTCTTTTTTTCCCTTTCCCCTCCCTTTTTTCCTTTTTTCCCCCCGCTGAATTTTGTGCTCCCAACTCCTCCTCGAGATTTTACTTCTATTTTTTATTTCTATATTTTCATTTATTTCCACCAAACTCGGATCAAACCCAAAGATTCGCGGGGAGGGATGAGAGGAAGAGAAACCAGAGTTTTTTAAACAAAAAAAAGGGAAAAAAGGTAAAAAAAGCCAGAAAAAAATCCCGATTTCCCCGGGTTTTGTGGCCGGGAGTCGTAAAGAGAATTTTATGAGCAAACAATGAGCGTTTATTGGAACCACATGATTACAGAAATGGGAGCTCCGAGGGGGTTTTATTTTGCTTTTTTTCCCTCTTTTCTGACCCAAAATTCGTCTCCTTCAGCCTCTCTCTTCCCCCCTCGCTGCTCCAGGCCGGAATCCCCTAAAAAAAACCCAAAAAAAACCCCAAAAAATCGATTTTTTTCGCTCTGTTTTGGAGTTTTCTGGCGGCTGGAACATTTTTAGGATGTCGGGGGTGATTTATATCCTTGGAAATTGGGTTTTTCCTGCCTTTTTCTCCTGGTTTTTTTGTTGTTTAATCCCGCTGGAAAGCAGAGGGAATTAATTTGGTGTAATGTGGATTTATTGGGAATTGGGCGTTATTGACAGAAGCGCAGGAAATCGCGGATTTTTTTTTCCTTTTCCATCAATCGTGGGTTGAAAAAAAAATTTTAAATAGAATTATGGTTAAATCAGGCGGCTTTGAAATTAAATTGTGAGAGGCTCGAGTGGAATCGGGCGCCGGGAAAATTAAATAAAGGGGAAAATAAAAGGATTAAATGAGGACAAAAAAATTTAAATGAGAAAATTAAATGGGGAAAAAGAAAAGATGAGAAAATTAAATAGAAAGAAAAAAAAAGGTTAAGTGGGGAAATTAAATAGAAAGGGATTTAAATGGGGAAATTAAATAGGATTTAGAATCAGAAGATTAAATGGGAGAAAGATTAAATGGGAAGGATCAATGGGAAATGGAGGTTTAAATAAGAAGAAAATCAAATGGGAAATAAAGATTTAAATGAGAAAATTAAATGGGAAATAAAGATTTAAATGAGAAAATTAAATGGGAAATAAAGATATAAAGAGGACAAATCAGTAGAAAATAAAGATTTAAAGAGGAAAATTCAATAGAAAATAAAGATTTAAATAAGAGAATTCAATAGAAAATGAAGATTTAAAGAGGAAAACTGAACAGAAAATAGAGATTTAAGTAAGAAAAGAAATAGAAAATAAAGATTTAAAGAGGGAAACCCACTGGAAAAGAAAGATTCCAGCGGGGACCGAGGTTGATTTCGAGGATTTATTTCCATTTTCCTCGAGGTGAGGAGTTCGCCGGGAATTAAAATTGTGCAACCACCGGGGGGAAAGTTTACATTTTTATTGGAGCTCGAGCAGGGAATAAACCCGATAAAATCTTCCCTGCGCGGGGGAGGAAGGATCCCGACAGGAAAAAATAAATTAAAAAAAAATCCAAATTATCCAAATTATCCCAAACCCGAGCGCGGGGGCGTTGGAGGAGCTCGAATTCAAATCCATTGAAAGAAAAAAAACCCAAACCTGGAAAAAACCCAAAAAAACCCTCAAAAAACCCTCCTGGAACCACAAAAAATTCTTAGAAAGAGGCGATTTCACAATTTTTTGGCTGAATTCCCCAAAAATCGAGGGGTGGAGAGGAAATATTTTGATTTTTTTGAGGTGTCAGGGAGGGATTTTGGGGTGATTTTCATTTAAAAAGGGATTTGTTTGTTTTTTTTTTTTTGGAGTTGTGGTTTTAACTCGGAGTTTTGGGGTGAAAATTTGATTTTTTTGGGGGGTGGTTTTTGCCCTTCGTGTCTGAATTTGGGGGAGTAGGGGGGAAATGAAGGCGAGGAGAGCTCCAAAAATTCGCCAAATGGGGGAAAATTTGATTTAAAAATTGGTCAGAGAAAAGGGAATCGGTTTTGGGGAGGTTTTTCCTCAATATTTGGATTTTTGCGGAGTTTTTGTTGCTGCTGCTTCTGCGGGGGGAAAAAATCAGAGAAAATGGGGAGGAAAAGTTGAAAAAAAAAGAATTTTTCAGTGGTTGGGAAGGCAAAAATCGGAGTAAAATTCAAAATATTGAGGGCGGGGTGGGAAACTTGGGGGAGAAAAGGAGAAAATTGGGGTGGAATCACCCAAAAAAAGTGGAAAAGAGAGTGGAAAAAAGAGAAATAAAAGGGAGAAAGGGAGAAAAAGGGGAAATAAAAAGGGGCGAAGGAGAAAAAAGGGGTTAAAAGTGAAAAATTGGGGAAAAAGGATAAAATAAAGGAAAAAGGGAGGGAGAAAAAAGGGAAATAAAAGGAGAAAGGGAGGGAAAGGAGGAAAAAAAGGGCGAAAAAAGAGGGGGAAAAGTGAAATAAGAGGGAGAAAATGGGAAAAAATGGGGGGAAAAAGGAGGGGGAAAAAGTGAAATAAAAGGGGAGAAAGGAGGGAAAAAAGGGGGTAAAAAGAGGGAAAAAAAAGTGGAAAAAAAAGGGAAAAGTAGGGAAAAAAGTGAAAAAAAAGAGGGAGAAAAGGGAAAAAATGGGGGGAAAAAGGAGGGAAAAAAGTGGAAAAAAAGGGAAAAAAAGAGGGGGGAAAAGAGGGGGGAAAAGAGGGGGGAAAAGAGGGGGGAAAAGAGGAAAAATGTGGGGAAAAAGTGAAAAAAAAGAGGGAGAAAAGTGAAAAAAGAGGAAGAAAAGAGAAAAATTGGGGAAAAAAAAAAAAAAATGAAGG